>ML820772.1:39289-50070 GCA_009831015.1 Picea engelmannii
AATGTCAAAGGTAGAAAGGACAATAACAATCATGAATGTCATTTATACCAAAGAGAGGGGACTGTGAATATCTTGACTAAACGAGACAAAAGAAGAAGAGAATGTTTTGTGTGGTAATGAGGTTTTCTATGAAGACAGAAAGAATGCAAACAATCAACCCCTAAGAATTTGGGTTGTGCAAATACGGTGAAAATGGAAGCCAAACAAAGACAACCCCATTTGAGGCATTTGTGTTTGTTGCATTTAAAACTAATTTTGATTATGTAACGTTTTGAAATATTCTATGTCGTAATAAGGGTGAAAAACCTTCAAATTTGATGTTGGACTTTCGTCAAACAGTTTGCGTGCTTCTGAGTTTATGGTTGTAGGTGTAAATTTAATTGGACAGCGATGTATGTATTGGTTTTGCGGGCTGTCTATTGGTTTTACAATCCCTTTTGAATCCCCAATCGCATGCCAAATGTGTAATTTAGATTCAAGACATAACCCATAAAAATAATGATAACCATAATCCCATTTTAATGAACCGAGACAGTCAATCCAAGGCTGATTTTATTAAATAACAGTGACTGAGTTTATTGCAACCAAAATGAGGAAGATACCTCTCAAAATCGTGGACAAAGACTGCTATACGGAGTCTGAGATTTCCAATTACATACAACGCTGGAAAGAGCCAAAATTGGCCACACGCATTGAGTGGAAGGGACGGATCTGTAGGTGTATTGCATGACCAAATGACAGGGACGCTCCAGCAGTCATAACGCAGCACTATATCATCCGCCCATGCAAAATAAGCCACCCAACAATGGTCCACGCAGCAGCCACTCCAGTCTTAACCCTTCACGCAGCATCCAAAACGACCACGTAGCGTCAGGAGAGAGGAAACACGACCAGCACTGCAATACACTCCAGAAACATAGAGAAATCTGCTACAGGAAGACTGGAACCTCCACCCACACGCAACCAAGGGAATACACCCCAATCTGTCCACACGATCTGTCCAGGAAAGGCGTTGTTATTCAACTATAATTCTCCTGTTTGATGAAACGAAATGGCAGCCCCCCTATCCTCAGAAATATGCTGCCTTATGATGTAATGCTCAGCCAGCCAGGAATCCGACCAGCAAGGAAGCCACGCTTTGGTCAAGGAGGGTTGTGACCCTAGTGCAACATTCAACAACAATAAGAGGTGCGCCCAGCTCCGGAAAACGATCAACCACCAAATCGTGTCAGGGGAAAAATGCCCATTCTCTTCTCTTGACTGATAATGAAAACAATCTCAGACCAATCTCCTCCGATCACAATACCAATTATCTGCGAATGAGAACCCTGAACGGATTCTTCAATTCCACGGCTAGGGTAGATAATTTCACTGCCGAATCTGAGATTCCACGGCTAGGGCAGATAGTTTCACTGTCGAATCCGAGGTGCCGAAGGGGTTTCCCGCTGAAACCCTCGTGTGCTCAGATAATTTCACTGCCGAATCCGAGGTTCCACGGCTAGGGCAGATAGTTTCACTGCCGAATCCGAGGTGCAGAAGGGGTTTCCCGTTGAAACCCTCGTGTGCTCACTGAGCTCTACTCCAAAAATCATTTTTTCCAAATGAATAGTCAATAATCATTTTTTCCCCTCAATCGTCCTTTTATTCCTTCCCTTGTCCTTTCCTCCATTAAAATATTTATTTATTTATTAATTGGAGAGAAATACCCTCAAAGAGGGTTTATTAATGATAAACTCACTTTTCCTAAGTTTCACTTTATAATTCGAAAGTGACTTTACCAGTATCGTTTCCCCAGCTCATCCGTCTAATGGTTTACGGGAAACTGTGTAAACCACCACGGTATTCTGACTGCCTAGGAAAAACAGGACATTACACGTTTGCTTGGACATTGTGCTATTTGTCATGTTTCACCTTGGTGATTGACATTGTGCCCTAGTAAGTGGTCACCCTTAGGGATTGGTTTACTACTCGTAGGTCCCGTTGACAAGCCATCGTTCCATTCTCGACAATACTTGTCACTTTCCACACTTCATCCCCTCATCTCCTTACCTTTTTGTATTTTCGGGTGCACTAACCCAAGAAAAGATTGTCCCTCATTTCATGGGAAGAAGGGGTTGAACACCTATACGGGAGATATCTAGCGAAAGATAAGAGCCTAATTATGAACCGTCCAGATGTTATCCCAAAGAGGTCTTGAGAGCAATGAAACGTTTCTCCTAAAAATCAAAGACCCGCAAAAGAAAACACATAACATAAATGTCCCACTTGATTGAGGGATTTACACAGAGTGCGTTACAAGATAGATTTTACCCCCATGGCACTATGTGTACTTATCTCTCCAAGAAACACTTTGGTACTGCCCCCCAAGCTAATCGATTCACCCTAGGGAGTACCCGGTGTTTGGACCTAAATTAATTAATGGCAATAAACAGGCTTGTAAAAATGATGCATTGAAAACGAAAATGCAACACACCCTCTACAAAGGCACCCATAAATGAGACATTGCGATCCCTTGTATGTCATGAACCCCATGCCCAAACGTTTCCCCCCCCTTTCATATCATTTTCTCCACATGTCTTAGAGTGGGGTTTCACCTAGGAAACACTCCTTGAACTAGAGGAGATTCAGCCAATAGGTCACCTTGTCAATTCTCCCATACCTAAACTTGACAAGTTGCATAGGGTCTTCGAGCAATTGTTTAGTTTGATGAGGTGGTTTTAGATGCACGTGCTTAGGTGGCTCTTTTATTGACTTGATTTACTCATCATGATGCATTTGACTTGAGATCCTTGGAGGGCATATTCATTTTCTTTGCAAGACCTTGCTTGGTGGACATATTTGGAAGAATAAGCCTAACTTGGACTTTCTTGGGGCTTGAAGCCCACACATTGGATACCATGGTTTGCACTTCGGACCATGATGACAACCTTTAGAGGCTTGAGAGATTCCTTAGAGGACCTCACCCATGGCCCTACTAGCCCAACGTT
Organism: Picea engelmannii; assembly: GCA_009831015.1. Classification (NCBI taxonomy): domain Eukaryota; kingdom Viridiplantae; phylum Streptophyta; class Pinopsida; order Pinales; family Pinaceae; genus Picea; species Picea engelmannii. The sequence continues at coordinate 42,277 of ML820772.1, forward strand.
TTGCCTTTGGAGGCCAAAACGTCACACTTGGAGGGCTTGATGTCATTCATGGGTTAGGGTTTTGGTGTTGATGAGGATACATGGCACAATTTTGAAGAGATATGTCTTGGATCATGGAGGAGAGGCTTGGCATGAGGACACATGGCCTATCCCATTGATCATCAACCCAACGATTTACTTCAAAGTGCCCAAACATTTCCCTGGGAGGGTGACGTCTTACTTTTAGGTTTATCTTATGTGCAGATTATGAATTAAAAAATGTTATTTTGGCAAAGGGGTTAAAAAAAGGGGAAAATTACCCTTATCTTATGGTTTACGCTTTGAATGTGGACAAACTATGTTTTAAAGGATTTGTATAAATAGACAGCATCTCTATTTCATTTTCATCATAACTCTCCCATCTTAAGAGAGGATACTTGGTTGAAATATGCGTCCTACTTGGAAAATTTTGTTTATCTCTCTTGCTACTATATCTCGTTGTGGTTTTATCTGGCTATTGGATGAATAAGTAAGGGGTTATCTTCTTGGAGGGTATTTCTTGCTTTTATAGTGGATTTTCTTGGTTAAAAGGAGTTTATCTTGTTAATGCTTGGAATAGTAAGGAATCTTTGATGTTATTGCTTATTTTCTTGGTCACAAGGTTAATTTGCTAAGATTTTGGGGATTATAAAGGCAAACAACCCCACTAATCCCATTATAATTGTCTTAGAATAATTTTTTGCACAAAGGAATACTAGGAGTAAAAGGGTTTACACCCTCATAGGGTTTTCCTTAGCTAGTTTTGCTTAACTTGGGGAGTAAAAGGGCTTACATCCCCAAAGAGGTAAACACAACTAGATCTTTGATTTTTAAGGACTCCATAACCCAATAGTTAAAGGAACTAATCTCTTGCATAGGAGAAATAAAATCATTGCATTGAGATACGTAGAATTATGGGATATTGAAATTGTTTAATTTGAAATCTTTTCTACATGCTAAATGCTTTTCAAAGCCACTAGCATGTTTTGATTGGTCAAGGATATCTTGTTGTTGTTACAAACTTATGCTACAACCATTAGGGTTGTTTCAAACTATCTTTTTCAAGCTTAATTTCTCACTCTTTTACCATTGAAAATAGTTGGCAAGTTGTTATTGTTTATCTACTTGATCTTGGTTATTGTTGGGCAAGTTCTTGGCTAGTTTTTTGGGGTAAAAGTTGGTATTGTAGAAAATATTTTCTACAACCATTTGGTTGCTCTAAAAAATCCTTGAAAACATCTTTTTGCAGCCTTGATTCTCCATCAAAACTTGTGTTAAGTATTGGAAAGTTATCTATTGTTTCAATGCTTCATTATCCAATAATTACTTGATAGTTTTGATGCTTATTTCTATAGTAAATCATTGCTTCCATTATTGATATATATATTTGTTTACTAATATAATTTAGGACATCAAGCTTCTCTTACTTATCCCTTTGATATTTAGGCTTGTGTCTTGGTTATTCGTCTTGTCTCCGACAACTGTAACACTCTGGTGCAGGTACCCAAGGCTTTGGCAACCATTTTCCATCCTCGAGACTCATTATCAAGCCTTTTGTCATTTACTATCTTGACCTATAGGGGCTTCACTTCCATACTCTCACTTTCCATTTCATTTCCCCCTAGGTTCACTCAGGACTCCCTCTTGTGTTGGATTCTTCCTTCACGTAAGTGAGGGAGGGTTTATCTGAGGTGACACTGGGTAAGCTCTCCCACTGTTATCGCCATCCAGTGGATTGGGTCGAGCTTTTCCCAACCTACAGTTTGCATGATAACAATCTCAATCCCCAAAAGTTGCTCAAAAGTTGCTCCAAGACTGTTGTACCACCCCTCAAGGGCTACAACAAAACTACCCTGAAAATCTGTTGAGTCGACCCTTCAAAATACTCCAAATCATTGCGGCTTAGCAATCAAAGGTTGCCCCAAAAAAAATCTACAGCTAGGTTGACCCAAAAATCTACAGTTAGGCTGACCCAAAAAAGTTGGCGACTAGGGTAATTGTTCTGCAATCCACAGAACAATATTGAGGCAAGATGCCTCTCCTCCTCAAGACAACAAAAATGAGGCCTAACCTACATGGCCTTCTCCTCTTCAATAGATCGTAGGACCGAGGCATCTAGATTGCCTTAAACTTTCAAGTCTATCCTCCCGAAATTCCAGCGGTTTCCTTTCCTAGCAGGTCGATCCTTTTCTAACTACAAACTTGTTGATGATTGTAACTTCGTGTGACATTCTCCAGGATACGTTCTCCTCTTTGACTGAGTTGAGTCGACCTATGAGAGAGCCCAGTGTTGGGTGTTCCCATGTCATGGGGTGTATCGTTCTCCTCTGGACTGCGTTGAGTCCTGCCCCAGTGTTGGGTGTGCCCATGTGATGGGTGTATCGTTCTCCTCTATGTGAGAGTTGAGTAGATGCGGTCTCCTGCCTTTGTACTCCTGTGGACTCGGTTGAATCAGGCTTGAGATGGTACTCCAAATGATTCTCCCATGGACTCAGTTGAGATAGAGATTTATTGAGTATGGCGTCCCTGTGGTTGAGCACAGGTGGACGTGTCCCTAGTGGTTGAGCACTAGTGGACTTGTGGATCCCTTGCTATATTGTCTAAGTGTAAGATTTACTTGTAACCCTAATTATGATGTAAATGGTACAAGTCGACCTCACCATATGTGATAGATAATTAAGGTTTATTGTAATAATTAATTATATTTCCGAGTTATTGAGGTCAACCCTATTGTGCCAATAGACACACCTATTCTTGTGTCTGGTATTGTATAAATAAAGGTGATTTCCCCATTGAGGAAACACACACTTGTCACTTGTCATTTGGAAATTTGAGACCTACCTTCAAAGTTGAAGTGTGCAACTCTCTTAGGCGTTAGTTTCAAGGTTGTAGAAGCACCCTCTTGTGTGCATTAGGGTTTATGGTGTACGTGATCTTCTCTTTAGAATAAAGAAAATGATTGTTGGGTTTTATTCCCTTGAGTAGAAGGGTTTCCTGGGATATTTCTTGTGTTCTTGTGCATGGTAATTCTTCATGTGATCTTGGTTATTGCAACACTTGTATATAGTGTAGTTGCATTTGTTTATGTTTCAAATACATGCTAAATGAAATATACCTCATGATTGAGCCTAGAATAATGAAAATTAAACATGGTATCAAAGCATAGGACTTGAAAGAGCCATTGCACAAGCTTTCAAAGCCATTTATCCTCTCTTATGCAGAACCGTACGACCCTCCTAGGGTTTCCAGAAAAAGGTACAACCCTCTCCTTTTTGGTTGTTTTAGCACCTTCCACTAAAAGGTTGGGGATAAAAATAGCATAGGAGTGTACGACCTCCTTCAACGCACCTCCAACAACCTTCAGATTGCAATTCCGAGAATTTTGGATTTTTGGCCCTGAGGTTTCTAGGGTTCCGCAATTTTTCTGCAGAATTTTTTTTTTAGGGTTTTTGCAACTCATTAAAGGAGTTTTCAATTTTACCAGTGTTCTTCTGAGTTTTAAGGCTTATTGTTGGCAGTCACAAGTCCAACGGAACCTAAGGTTGCTAGCCTAGCCTAGTCGTTAGGTTTCCTAACCTAGTTGCTAAGGATTTGTGGAAGAATCTGCAAACCATGAGGAACAAAACCTTGGTGGAAGATAGGCTTGATGGGTCAAGCAACTTCAGTTCTTGGAAGTCAAGCTATAGATCACCCTGGAAGAGGATGACCTATTGATTATGATACAAAAGGCTTTACCAGAAACAACTATTGATGAAGAGAAAGAAGAATGGAAGGAAGATGGTGTTAAGGCAAGGAAGATAATCATCTATTTAGTGAGAGATCATCTCCTACCTCATATTTCCAACCTAAAAACAACTCATGAGATGTATGAAGCATTGAAGAATGTGTTTGGGAGTAACAACACCCTCAGAGATCTTATATTGAAGGGCCAACTTCAAAATATCAAGATGAAAAAAACTGACATCGTTGCTACCTTCATGAAGATTTCAGAGATCAGAGATCAACTAGGTGCCATTAGAGAAATCATATCAGACAAAGTACTTGTCTGGACAACTCTCAATGCTCTTCCAAGACATTGGGAACCATTTCTTCAAAGTATCAGTGGTAGAATATAACTACCTACTTTTGATCGTCTATGGACATACTGTACCCAGGAGGAAATTAGACGTATATCTAGAGGAGTGGAAGACTCCCCTCATGATGAAAATCATGCTCTTGCCTTTCATACAAAGAAAGGAGGAAGAAAAAAAAGAATCTCCAGTCAAGCATTCAAAGGCAAGAAAACTTCATCATCTTTAGGGTATGATCATAGAAAAGACAAATCAAAGATCCAGTGTTTCAGATGTTATAAGTATGGATACTTTGCAAGAAATTGTCCTACCAGGAAGAGAGGAAGACAACATGCCTCCACTGTTGACATTGATCCAGACCCGCCTCAGAAAGATGAAGACATGAAAGCTGAGGATTTCTTCTTATGAGGACCAAAAGCAAGATTAAGCATGATTGTGGACTAAGGTAAGTTTTGTACTACATTCCTTATTTGATTTCATCATTACCATGTAGTTGCTTGCATTTTGATAATGAAGGGTACTATCCCTGGTATGGGAGCCCTCATGACTTGGACCATTATCCCTGGTACGAGAGTCAAAATTTTCTTGGTTGATTATTATCCTAGTACAGGAGGCAATTTTGGTTGTTATCCCTATGGGGGGCCATATTGGTTATTATTCTAGTACGAGCATGATTGTGGACTAAGGTAAGTTTTGTACTACATTCCTGATTTGATTTCATCATTACCATGTAGTTGCTTGCATTTTGATAATGAAGGGTACTATCCCTGGTATGGGAGCCCTCATGACTTGGACCATTATCCCTGGTATGAGAGTCATAATTTTCTTGGTTGATTATTATCCTAGTACAGGAGGCAATTTTGGTTGTTATCCCTATGGGGGGCCATGTTGGTTATTATTCTAGTACGAGAGGCCAACAAAGTATTGTAGAGTCAGTAGAAGACATGACATGCTTCCAGGTTAGCAACACAAGAAAATGAAGATGTCTATCCTTCAGACTAGAGAGATTCAAACTATTTAAGAAGAAGGAAGAGACAATACCTTCTCCCCCTTCAACAGTTCAAAGGGATACAACCATTGATCTATTCGATCTAGTTGCTCCGGTAGATGTTCGTAGAGACATTGCAGTAGGCCATAAAAGGGTTTTCTGGGCTCGACAAACTCTACAGGACGCAGAGGGACATGCAACTCCTCGAGGAACATTCCAAGAGAGCAAGAGACCACATAGACTTTCGAGCTATGTTTCAGCCATGAGCCACATCATTCATACTGAGCCTTCTTGTCATGGAGAAGTAGCAGGTCATCAGGTATGGCAAGATTCCATGAAAAAAGAGTATCAATCCATCATGAAGAATGATGTGTGAGATATTGTTCCAAGACCAGAAGGGAAGTTTGTAGTGACTTCCAAGGGGATCTATAAGATCAAGCATGCAACTGATGGAAGTGTCGAAAAGTACAAAGCGAGATTTGTAGCCGGAGGATTCTCATAGGTGGAGGGAATTTATTATGAAGAGACATTTGCTCATGTATCCCGATACACTTCCATATGTACTATCATTGCACTAGCTACATCTATGGGTTGGAAACTACATCAGATGGATGTAAAGACAACCTTTCTCAATGGTTAGATTGAGGAATAATTTTACATCGAGCAACCAGAGGGATTCGTGATACATGAGGAGAAATCTCATGTGTGCAGGTTGAAGAAAGCCATCTATGGACTAAAGCAGGCACCTCATGCTTGGTAAGAGAAGATGGATGGATTCTTGATGAGTTTGGGCTTCAACAAGAGTGTTGTTGATCCAAGCCTATATTATCACATTGTTGATGACCAATGCATGATCTTGGTCATGTACTTTGATGACTTATTCCTCACCGGTTTAGAAAGACTTATTGTTGAATGCAAGCGAGCATTGACTTATGAATTCGAGATGAAGGATTTGGGTATGATGCACTACTTCTTGGGACTAGAAGTATGGCAAAGGATTGATGAGATTTTCCCAAGTCAAGGAAAATATACAGTGGAGATATTGAAGAAGTTCGGTATGACAGACTGCAAATCCATGCATATACCTATGGTGATGGATCCGAAGAAAATGAACGAGGCTTCTACTGATTTAGACGAGATTGATCCACATCTATACTGACAACTGATTAGATCATTGGTGTATCTGGTTAAAACCAGACCTGATATATGATATGTAGTGAATGTACTTAGTCAGTTCATTAGTCAACCGAGACAAACTCATTAGATAGCAGTGAAGCATGTATTGAGATATCTACGAGGCACGGTTGGATATGGCCTAGGATATGCCTCCAGTGTAGACATGAGGTTGCAGGGATATGTCAATGCAGATTGGGCAGGGAGCGTAGTGGACCATAAGAGCACATCTGGTTGTTTTATCTTCGGATATGTCATGGTTTCCTGGTGCAGCAGGAAACGGAGCTTTGTGGCTTTGAGTACCGCAGAAGTAGAGTATATAGCATTGAGTGGGGCAGTCCACGAAGCAGTGTGGCTTCGCAAGCTCCTTACAAATTTATTTGATCATGAGATGGATTCTACCATTATTCATTGTGATAACCAGAGCTATGTGAAGCTCTCTGAGAATCATGTGTTTCACGATAAATCGAAACACATTGAGATCAAATACCATTATATCAAAGACATAGTGCAGAGGAAAAAATTACACGTGCAGTACCTTCCTACACATGAGCAGATTGCAAATATCTTCACCAAACCGCTTGCCAGGACGAAGTTCCAGTACTTTCATGAGAGACTTAGCTTGGTGGAGAATGCCTCCCTCGCTAAGAGGGAGTGTTGATGATTGCAGCATCGTGTGACATTCTCCAGGATACGTTCTCCTATGTGACTGAGTTGAGTCGACCTATGAGAGACCCCAATGTTGGGTGTGCCAATGTGATGGGGTGTATCGTTCTCCTCTAGACTAAGTTGAGTCATGCCCCAGTGTTGATGGGTGTATTGTTCTCCTCTGTGTGAGAGTTGAGTCGATGTGGTCGCATGCCTTTGTAGTCCTGTGGACTAGTTGAGTCAGGCTTGAGATGGAACTTCATATGATTCTCTTGTGGACTCACTTGAGATAGAGATCTGTTGAGTATGACGTCCATGTGGTTAAGCACAAGTGGACATGTTCCTAATGGTTGAGCACTAGTGGACGTGTGGATCCCTTGCTATATTGTCTAAGTGTAAGATTTACTTGTAACCCTAATTATGATGTAAAGGATACGAGTCAACCCCACCATATGTGAAATATAATTAAGGTTTATTGTAATAATTAGTTATATTTCTAAGTTATTGAGGTTGGCCCTATTTTGCCAATAGACACACCTATTCTTATGTTTGGTCTTGTATAAATAAAGGTGATTTCCCCATTGAGGAAACACACACTTTTCACTTGTCATTTGGAAATTTCAGACCTACCTTCAAGGATTAAGTGTGCACCTCTCTTGGGGGCTAGTTTCAAGGTTGCAGAAGCACCCTCTTGTGTGCATTAGGTTTTATGGTGTGGGGGATCTTCTCTTGAGAATATAGCAAAGGATTGTTAGGTTTTCTTCCCTTGAGTAGAAGGGTTTCCCAGGATATTTCTTGTGTTCTTGTGCATGGTAATTCTTCATGTGATCTTGGTTGTTGCAACACTTGTGTATGGTGTAGCTGTATTTGTTTATGGTTCAAGTACATGCTAAATGA
>ML820773.1:37636-52140 GCA_009831015.1 Picea engelmannii
TATGAGTAGTATCAATGGAATTAATAGTAGGAACAACAACTGAGTGAATATTTTCAGTACCTATGTTGGTACTAAGCTCTGCATTTACCTTAGAGGATTTTGCAGATGTTTATGATGTTACTTTGTTCAAATCCTCTTCTCCTATTGCAATACTTTGCTGATCATATTTGTTCATTCGTGTTTCATATGTAGATTTGCTAATTTCATTCTCTCTTTAAGATTTTGATTGCTCATCCTCTTCTTCATCAACATCTATTTCTACACTACATTGTTTCTCATTATTACCCTTTAGGAAAGCTTTCTTTCTTTTAAATTGTCAGTCTAACATTTCTTGTATTTTTGGATCATTCCTTAGTTCATCATTTCCAGGAATCACTTCCTAATAATTCTTAGAACTTTGAAATACAATGTCAAATGAATCATCTTCATGAATGTATGCCTTGACATTTTTTTACTGAACTATCCGTGTTTTTTGACAATTTCTGCTAGGCCATGTTTTCTGAAATTCCCATGGGCTAGGTAAATGTTCTTCATTTTCTCCACCTCTATCTGATCATGGTTTTCATTTGAAAAAGAAAATATTCCCAATGAAATTGGGAAGGAAGGACATTGTCTTTTATGACTTCTTGACAAACAAGACAACAATACCAACACTAATGGTTTGGTATGTTATCTCTCTAAGAGTGAATCTTCCTGGAACATATCTAGGTAGAAGATAGGGAGCCCCTTCACACCCATATATTCTTTTATAGGTTAATTCCTCATACATAAACCAATCACCCAATTCCTTAAGAGTGTTAATGGCCTCCTCAATGAATCTTAGGGCTAGTTGATTTTTCAAAATAAGGTGCAAGGGAATCATGAAATAACTATAGATATCATAGGAGATTTTTTATAGTTAATTCCCACATTTAGAAAAGTATATGTGGACTGCCTCTTCAAAAGGCAACCAATTCTAGGCTAGTAGAGGAAAATTTGTGACCTCATAAACAACACCAGTTAAATAATCAGGCATAAAGATTCCAAAGAAATACCTTGGAGGTGCTTCTTGGAATTTTTGAACCTCTTGCTTGATGTTAACAGAGAGGATGTGAGCCCAATTAAATACTCCTTCTTTAAGAACTTGGTGAATCAGGGGAACCCAACTCAATTTAAACTTAGAATTATCCTTCTCATCATAAAGGCGACAAAGCATGATGTCTGTCAGCTTGAAAGGATACCTCAACCATGGAACATGGTATATTTTATCTCCAATAACTTTGAAGGAATTAGGATCATGCCACCAATTCCTAATTAAATCCTCCATTTGTATTTCTTCCCCCTCCACTTTCTTCTAAATGGATTTCTTAATAACTGTCATCTAGACAAACTGTAGGTGCATCTAGTTTATACATATTGGCAATGTCATCTGGCCTAAAATACCCAATTTGTGAAAGCATTTGAAGGAGATTTTCTAAACAAATAGTCCTCTTGTCTCAAAAGCTTGGGATTTTTGGAATACAGATTTTCTTGGGGTTCTACATCGATGATATAGTATCATCTATGACCTTTAGCGAGAACCCTTTTCCCAAGGTAGAGCACCCATTTTTTCAGTGGGGGCTTGGGCATTGTTTTCCAAGGTGTTTTCAAGATTGGTCATGGTGCTCTCATCTCTACTCATATTTTGTTGAGTTGGCATTCTCTCGGGAGGTAGATTTTTGAGGATTTGCTTGGATTTCAATTCTTACACTCCAATCCAAATCTTGGATTTATATTCTAGTTGGATAAATCATGGGACATGTGCCTCAACTCCAGATATTGTGGTCCATACCTCCAAAGGTAAGCACAAAACTTGATATAATAAAAAGTAAGATTCTTCTGATGTTGGTGGGTCGACCTCCAAGATGTTGTGAGTGGGAAATCCCCCTACAGACTATCACTTAGGGTTTTATCATGCATGAAGAAAAGACCTAAAGATTCCTACTTTTTACCATCATCCCAGACCTAATCCCCATTATTCTTAAGCAAATACACAGTTAAGAAGATCAAGTGAACATACCTTATTTCTGGCATTTGATATCGATTCCTCTTCACACTTGGTCACTCTTTAACTGCAACTCTCCTCCCAAGGCTGACCTGCATTCACAAAGACAAACAAGAAACTCCACATGCATTTGATCTATACATTAATGGGTTAGAGATTTAATCAACATGTACGGGATAAATGATGAAAATATCATATGGTGGGACAGGAAAAGTACTTATTTATTATTAACTTCACTAAAACAACTTACAATGATGAAGCCGACCACTACTCCATGAATCTGGTCCTGGGATCCTCTTTAACTGTGCACCAAATGCTAACACACTTGCTTCTCTTCTTCGTTGAAATCACAAAATGGTTGCAGAATCTTGGGCAAAGGGGAATACGAATTCGGGTAGAGTTTCTTTACTATGTTTTTCCTCATTTCAAATGGGACCCCTACCCCTTATGTTATAGGCTAGAAGGAGCTAGGTATTTGGTCGAATGACCGTCCATGCATGGTCGAAAGGTTTAGTTAACTTGCCCAAAGTTGTGTGTTCCATCATCAAATTTCCTTTTTTCGTGCTTTTGTAGGTACACGCGAACTGTATTGGGGAAGATAGCATGTGCAGGCGTGCAGTAATGGAGCGGGGCGCGTGGGCCTTTATAAAGGGTTTTTTTAAGAAGAGTTTTTTCGTAGTGTTTTGGCAAATAAGGAGTCTGAGATGGCCTGATGGCAGGTAAGTATGTCTGGTGCAAATTAGGGTTATAACAGATGCCCCCTAATGTGTGAGGTCGGAAGAGAATTTGATGGTCGGAATACATTATCAAGCTTTATCAACGTACCAAACCAGTGAGCCGAGGGACCAGAATTCGGGAGGTGCCATCTGCAAAATAAAAATTGTCTCTCTAAGCCAGGCATACCCATGCTCATGATGAAATAAAATCATGTCTACCAATCAAATACACTGTAGATCCATGTCATATAACTATAAATTGTAGCCATGAGCAATACACTGCGGATCTACATCTCAAAATAAAAAATATATACATGTATAGTATCCATCTTCTAGAAGATGATAAGGCCTGATGGCTGGAGATGAGGTCTTCAGAGCTCGAGCAACAATTTCAAAATCTTCAAAACTCGGGTAGGAGTGTAATATGAGTGTACAACTTCACTACCCAGAGGTCTTCGACGACTCATCGGTCATAGACTAGAGAATCTTTGATGATCATACTGAAGGCTTCATTGATTTCGAACAAAGACTTGATTGGACTTTTGGGATGGTCGGGCATGAGGGCAAGAGACAAATTGCAGAGGGGGCGACTAAGGCTTGGTAAAAAATTCCCTTGGACAATAGAATGACAAATGATGAGACTCAGGTAGCATGGCATTAACATAAGTTCATGAGGCAGGAGGCAATGCAAACTCTCAATATGTTTGTAAGGATAACCAAATGGAGGAGGACATAACTCAATGTAGTGGGAACAACTTCCTAAGGTCATATGAAATCCCAGGGCTTGACGGAAAAACAGAAGGATGTGATTTATCCAAGGGAAATTCATTATGCTGCCAATACAAAGAAAATACTTTTCCATTCCTCTTTTTGTGGTATATTTGATTTTTTTGTCTTTTTCAATAGTTCTGGAAAAATAATAAAAGAATGCTACGTTACAAAGGAGGAATGAGTGTCACAAACATATGAGTTCGAGGCACAAGTACATGACTGATGTTCAAAGAAAGGACACTCGAAAAAATCCCTCCTGGGGCCAAAGGTGTCAAGACGCAAAGGCAAAGTGCTACAGGGCTTGCATATAAGGCATGCTTCAGATGGTTCAGTTGAGAGCAACATGGAGCCAACATTAGGCCAAAGACGTAGGTATGCAAATGTGGTTAACAAGAAACACAATGGTAACGTCCTTCGATGTATTTTTAACAAGCCCAAAGAAGGTAAGCTTGGTGGTTCTTTATATTTAGAGAGTCTGAAAAAGCATAAAAGGAGACTCTAATGGGGTACCTTTTTCAAAGGTAGTCTAGTCGGTTCAAAAAAGGGTTAAACTAGCACCGACAAAACGTCTATTCAAAACCATTTTAACGAGTGTGATAAAGACAAGATCACTCGACCATTTTTTCATTTTTAAGGAGTCTGAAAAAAGCTTAACTATGGACTCCGCTAGGAATGTTATTCTGGACCATTTTAACGAGTGTGAAAGAATAAGGTCACTCGACAATATTTTCAATTTTAGGAAGTCTGAAAAGAGCTTAGCTATGGACTCCGTGGGGGTTCCTTTTTTGTAAATTTAGTCCCTCAGGCCAGAAAAAAGGGTTAAAATTATACTTGAGGGTAATCTTCTAGAGATCTGAGGCCTCTAGAGTATACCTTTGTTCGTACAGTTGACCATCTAGACCGAAAAAGGGATAAACTACCACCAGATAGACGTGACTTCAAATTTCAGTTTAACGAGCGTGAAAGGCCACAAGATCGCTCAACAATCTTTTCATGTTTAGAGGGTCTAAAAAGGGCTTAAAAGAAGACCTGTTATGTTTTTGGGAGTCCCGAGGGTGAATTCAAGAGTGATAAGGAATCATGCAAATGAGGCTCTAACTCATAATCAGGAAAAACTAAAAGGGACTCTCGAGCCTATAGTCATTAGTCACAGCATGGACACCATAATGTAACCAGGATCTACCTAGGGCATCCATGTTACGGTAAGCTCTACCACCAAATTATGACACTTCTAAAGCAGCAATAATAGCATCATGTCGCATCTTGGTGGGATCGATCCTATGGCAAAGTAGAAAAGACAACGAGATGCAGAAAGTGGAGGTGGAATCCTGACTCAAATGCAACGAGTTGAAAAAATGACTTCTTACCAAAGGATCATCAAAACGCCCCAAATCTCGAAAAAAAAATAAAAAAAAACCCAATACCCAAAGTAATACTTCCCGTGGACATCCAAAGAATACTCCTGAACCATCGTAAATGATTTTCAGTTTAGAAAAAATGACAAAAGAGTTCGAAAATTGACAAAAAGAGGCCAAAACCTCTATAAATAGAAGCTAAAAGCTCATTATCACCATTGCTAATTCAGAAATTGAATAAAAACCAAAACTACCCCTTTGTGAAAAGAGTTGATTCTGGAAGCTTTGGTGGATGAAATAACCATCTGCTTGGACCACGTAAGTATAAACTCTCTCTTCTTGCAATCTAAATCTTTCTTTATGCATTTAATTTTATTTTTTTGAGGGGCGTCAACCTTTAAAAAGTCGGCCCTAAGTCCACGCGGGTTGTCTTATGACAACCCGCGTGTACACTCGGGCAGAGGAAAAACTGCATGTGTGTACACGCGACTATCATTATTATAGCCCGTGTGGACCCTTCATTTAATGGAAAAAGTTTAAAAGAGTAAGGGTTAAGCCTCCTGAACTTGGTTTTTGCAGGATGTATGTTCACTGGAGCGAAAGAGAGCATGAGGATATTAGTGCGTTGGTTGGGGAGGACCTCAATGTTGTTGTTGCCTTGATGCAATGTGGGTTGCTAAAATTCTTCCTATGTCCTTTCATGCAAGCACAACCTAGGCTACTAAATGCCTTGGTTGATTATTGGCATCTCGACGCAGATGCCTTTATGATAGAGGGGCAGTCACTGGTGCCAACAACAAAGGACATATCCTTTTTGACTGGCCTCTCCCGGCGAGGGGAACCAGTCAACTTTCGTACGTTTCCCTCTAGGCCTCACAACATATCACAGATGATTGGACTCTGTTGTGAGGTGGGTATAGACAGGATGAGCTCGCAAGTGCTGATAAGCAAGATTTCAGACTTAGCATTGCAAGCGATAGTATTTCTCATTGGGCGGATTATAGGGTCTGTCGCTTTGCATCAGGCTTCCCGTGCACAGATGAACTATGCAGTTCAGTGCTTAAATGCACATATTTTTTATTGGAGCATGACATTACTGGACTGCATGAAGAGGCATCTAACATACTATCGGTTGTGGACTCAGAGGAACTTCAGGTTTGGAACCATTCTTTGCTCTTTCTTCTTTGAAAGAGTGCCCAGTTTCAGCCCTCGAGAGGTGGTACGGGGGCATCAGGCCTCTCTTCCCATGATATGAAGATGGGCAGTGTTGCTGCCACGACAGGGGGGTGGAAGGACCAATGAGTCCTTTGATGACAACTTTTTTTCTTGGTTGTCGCAACAGATCCCAGTCATAGAGGATTACCCTTATGCTGGGATTGACTTCTCGAGAGACCTTGAGATACTGGTACCTCCTGGCGAGGAGCGAGGAGAGATGGGTAAGTTTGCATCATTTTTTTTATTTTTTTTGTTAAACATATGTAATTTTTATGTTGTTTTATATATATATCATTTTTTTTATATACCAGAGCATTTGACAGATATGTGTCTATTATGTGTAGATGTGGGACCAGTGCGACCAACAGATTATATGAGGAACAAGCGACGTCCTCGGCCAAGGGCCGCACCCGCCACCGCAGGGGGACCAGCAGCAGTAGGAGAGCTTCCAGTCGGTGAGGCTGAGAGGGTTCTAAGACGAGTAGAGTGGAATTTTACCTCGCTCACTCGCACAGTCCCCATGGCAGAGATTGACGATCTGCCACCATCTATGCAGCCTCACATAGTGGGGGCGCCACAGACATGGGTTTGGATTTTTCATTGTTTGGAAAACACCGTTGATTATTACAACACAGCCCACAGGCCTCATACTTATTTAGGCTGGACTTCTCACGTGCCGAGGGAACTACTTGTATATTTTTTGAGGGCATAAGCCTCATGACTCGTTACTGGTCATATTTTTGAGGCGCATCTGCCCGCCTATGTATTCTGATGATTTTGATATTATATATGGATTTTTATGTCTTTTTATGTCTTATGGATTATTTTTGCCTTTAAAAATGTATTTACATGTGCATCTGTATGTCTTTCTTATATGTGTGCGAGATGGCAATCTAATATTTGATTAGCTAGAGTATCTGCGACTTGATTTATTCTCCTAGGAACATCAAAATATGTAATATAATCAAAGATTCGTTCTAAGAGACGTACCCTAAGGAATTGTTGGTGTAAAGTAGGATCATGAACACGATAGACTCTATTTAACTGAGACACAACCTGTTGAGCATATAAATAGACTCGGAGGTGAGAGATACCAAATGACAGAGCATCATGAAGCAACTCAGTAATTGCACTATATTCAATGACATTGTTTGTGGTGTCACCTAAACATATACCTCTCAAGGATAATAACTGGCCCTGAGGTGTAAAAATTACCCAAGCTGCGGAGGCAAGCCTCCAAGTGTGCCATCTAGCATCGTCTGCGTACCCAATGAACACCTCTGATTCACTTGACATCTGCCACAGTGAAAAAAGATAACATAAAAAATGTCACATCCATAAAACCAAAAGAAACCAGAAAGTAATAGTACAAAGACTATGCATATGTTACAAAAAGTTACCCAAGGTGACCTACCTATGAGCAATTCTTCTTGAGGTATAATAAATGCTCTTCAAGTGGATAAGTGTCTGGCAGTAACTGTACTTCCAACTTTAGGGATAGGATTTGACATTCTATAGGCAAGACTACTTCCAACTATAAACGAGTTGAAAAGGTGAGAAACTGGTTGCAGTCTTAACCAACATTCAGTAATCCCATAATGCCGAGTATAACATCAAATGCCAATTTGACTTGGCCGAATTGATCATTCGTTGTAGGATGATCTTAAGATATTTATTTACAGCTTCCACCTGACCATTCGTTTGGGGGTAGCAGGGTGACAAATGTTCTTTCCGCAACCCAAGATTTGATATTAATTCAGTCATCATTTGGTTCTGAAAGTGGCTGCCATGGTCAGTGAAAATCTCTCTCGGGACACCGAACCTTGCGATTATCTAGTTGAACAAAAAGAGAGCTACAGTCTCTCCATCATCTCTAAACGTTTTCATAACATCGACCAACTTCGTGAAGTAATCTATGGCTACAATGATATAACAGTGCCCCCTTGTTGAAGGAGGGTTGCATGTAGTGTAATCAATCCCCCACTTGGTGAAGGGGCCAACTGTGATGACAGGAAACATGGGAGTGGGATGTGCCCTCATATTCTAAGAGAAGATCTGACACAGGTGGCACTTCTTGACCGATTCGATACAATCTTTGATTAACGTTGGCCAGAAGTCACTGACTCGTAAAATATTTTGGGTTGTTTCCAACCCAGACAAATGATCGCCACATGCTCCAGTATGGCAGTCGTTAAGCACGATAACTGCTTCTTCATGAGTGAGACATCGGCGAAGGATGCAATATACACCTCGGTGATACAAAGTGTCGTTGAGTATGAGATAGTTCTTAGCTTGATGGCATATACGACAACACTCATCGTGAGAAGCAGAGGCGAGGCACTTCAAAGTCTGAAGATAGAAAAGTATATCTCCATACTAGGGATCTGAAGATGCGATCAAAAAGATGTCTCCTCTAATATGTGACTCTTCAGACATAACCTCACTGGATTCAACCGGAAGTTTTGAGATGAGTTCCGCAAAGACCAGTGACTTTTTGGATTTTGCCGAAACAAAATCTAAGTCAAATTCCTGGAGAACAACTATCCATCGACTGATCTTCCCGCCAGTGACGTGTCATTTTAATACGTATTGAAATGGATTCACAATGGTAATGACGGTGGTCTTAAGAAAGAAAATATAATGACAGAACCATTGAACAACATGAACGACTGCCAACGCCTATTTTTCAATATGGGAATAATTGAGTTCCGATCCAACCAGGCCTCGGATCAGGTAATAAATCACATATTCTGAGAGGAATTCATCCTCCTGAACTAAGACCATACTGATATTCGACTCTGTCGCAGCTAAGTAAAATAAGAAATCCTTGTTATAATTAGGTGGCTAGAGCAGAGGGGCAGTTGTGAGGGCATGTTTCAATGCATTGAAAGAGTGTTGAGTGGCTTCGTCCCAATGAAAAGGGACGTCTTTCTTTAGAAAACACATAAATCCCTTTGTGATCTCGACATAGTTGGCTATGAAATGCCTCAAAAAGTTTGCTTTTCCTTGTAAACTTTGAAGCTGAAGGATTGTACATGGGGGAGGCAACTGAAGTATTGCCTCCACCTTGAGAGGATCGACCATGATCCCCATTGTTGAGACTATGAAACCGAGTAGTCATCCTGACGTTACGCAAAAGCTGCATTTGTTTGGATTCAAGCGAATCCGGAAGTAGCGACATCGCTCAAAGATAAGTCAGAGGTGTGTGGGATGATCCATTCTCTTGTGAGATCGTGATGTAACTCATCTAAATAGGCTTCAAATATATGCTTGAGATCATGGAAATAAAAAGACATGGCCCGTTGGAAGGTAGCTCCATCGTTTTTGAGACCAAAAGGCATCTTACGATAGGCAAACGTACCCCATGGATAGATGAAAGTTGTTTTGTGCTGGTCTTCGGGTTTGATCTGTATCTAATTATATCCCAAAAAACCATCCATGAAAGAAAAAGCCTCGTAACCGGTGCATTCATCGACTATCTAGTCAATGAATGGCGTGGGAAAATTATCTTTTGGACATGCTTTATTCATATCATGAAAATCCATACATACGAGAATCGTGCCCTGTTTCTTGTTGACCGACATAGGATTTGACACCCATTGGGTCAAATGGATAGGATAGATAAAACCTACTTTGAGCAGTTTCTCTACTTCAACCTTAATAGTTGCTGCTTTCCTGGGATTAACTAGATGAAGCTTTTGCCGAACTGGCTTGGCATCAGGATAAGTTATGATTTCATGTTTGACTATTTTTGGATCAATGCCTGACATTTCCTTGTAAGACCAGGCAAAAATGTCACAGAATTCTTTAAATAATTCTGTGTAGATTTGAATCTCTTCGGGGGAACAGTCAGCTCCGACGAAAACATTCTCCACGATGTCAGGGGTTTTGGAGGTATTAATCAGTATAGTTTCAGTGATAGTTGCCATATTACCCTCAGCATAAACCTCATGTGTAGACAAGGGATTGATAGGACAAGACCTATCTCCAGTCATAGTCAAGGTGAATTCCCCTGCTTCGATTTTGCTTAACTCTGGGAGAAAGTATGATCTGTGATGGAGATCATCCCAGGGTTTGTTCGGACTAGTCATTGCTTCAATGATTGCTTCGTCTGAGGGAAAGAATAAGTCTAACGAATCGGTATCAGTGAGGGAACCCTGAGCCCAAATCGGATCTGGAATCGGATCTAACTCTTGTATAGTAATTGGATCGGTATCAACTGAAGCTTGCTAGACTAAAGAGTACGTTGCTTCTGCCGCGGACAAGGTCATGGACATACCATGGTTCCCTGTCCCTTCCATCATGGTCGATGGGGAATGAATAATCCACGGATCATTGAAGTAATTCGTGCGAAATGACGAAACTTGGAAAATCTCAACCTTATGGTGGTCTGATATGAACTTGACATCACCTTGAGGAGGCAGGTAATCGAAAGTACCCATCAAAGGTGAGCACAAACCAACCCCTACGTTGATGATGCCCTGTTGAGGATTATCAATCATCAGGACCGCGGATGCCCCCAATGAAGGGTCAAGCCGGGAGAAGGACAATTGATCAATGGTCATGATCTGGATTTCATGTGGAAACAACAAGACCTAGAAAATTGTAGTGACCACTACCTGCATGGAATAGGTTCAACTCCTACCTAACAAGAGATTGTAGTTAATGGATGTGTCGACTACTTCTACCTTGACGCACACAGTCTTCCCTCCTAATTACACGGGGAAAGAGGAGATGATGCCATGTGGTCGGAATGAATGACCATCGAAAGCGGTAAGAAGAGTAGGTGATGGAGACTAAAACGAGCTGACCAATTGCCTTCCAACACACCAACAACATGACTCATGTCGAGGTGCCCTCATCAACCACTGTGCGGAAAATGTTCCTAGTAAAAGTTTTCGTGGGGTAAGCCACTACTATCTAAAATGCTACGTGGTAAGGGAGACGAGGTTTTAAGTCGGTTGTATCTAGCATGATTATACCTGGATTACAAGTCTCAGCAGATCCTAAAGAGGCTAACAAAGATTTCCTCTGGGAAGGGCGTCTTTGGAGGACCTCCAAAGAAGACATCGCACAAGGGGTTTGAGACAAATACTCCACCACAGATTAGTTCTGGGCGGCCCTCGTGTTTGGGTTGTGAGAAGATTTCTTGAATGCACCTTTTGGGATGCGTTTCATCGTTTCTCCAAAAGTCTTCTCGATCTGGAGAGGAAGAGATGGGATTTCAGCTTCTTTACCTTTCTCAGAGGTGCTTGTCTTACTATAGTCATGTGCTCTAGTCAATATAAAAGAATCACCTTTCATCATATACACATTCGCGGATGTAGGATTGTTCGAAGAGAGAGAGGGTCCTTGACTGCCCCCTTCCACGCTTGTAGAGTCTTGGGTTAGGTTTTTCCCATGTTGAAATGGATTCGTTAATACAGCAGGCTATTGCTGTGACACAAACTTTTGGGCCTTTGTAAGCCGGGGGCATTGGTGGGTCGGGTGGTCTTCCACGCACAGGTTACATAGATACTTTGCCTTCCGTTTGTCGGTGTTCCCCCTGCGAGCATTATTAGTGGGTTTCTTGTCCCCCTTACCCTTCTTATGTTGTTTTTTCTTTCCATCAGGCTGTTGGGTGGCCTTCGGATTTCTCGATTGCACACTATGTACATCCGATGTTTGGGTAGGGGGAGAAGCTTTGTTTGTTCGGATTTTTTTGTCAGCTGTTCAACGGGCTTTGTTTGTGCTGAACCTACAATACCATTGGCATGTGGTCCAACTCTCTGTCTGGTTTTATCAAGTATGGATCGTGGTGCATCCGGAAAAATATCATACAATAAACTAGACTGAGAATAAATTAGCTCAAGATGTTGAGCTCTCATGATGGCATCTTCTTCGGAAAACACTCCCGACGTTGAGACGTCTTTGGAGAGTTGTGGGACCAAATACTTAAGGAACCACTCAAGCAGGAATGCTGGTGGGACTGGTACCTTAATCAAACTCTTCCAGCGTCTCCATTCTCGGATTTGATCAGAGATATGGTCCGCTTTTGTCTGTTCGAAATTGACCAGCAATTCTGTGTCGGGATCATATCTCATAGGTAATTGGAAATGGTTTAGGAACGCCATTTCCAATTTGCCAAAGGACGAATATCTTGAGCGGTCGAGCTTGATGTACCATTTCGTAGCACTCCCAATGAGAGTGCATTGAAACAATCACAATTGTACGGAGTCGTCTTTCAATGAATTAGACGAGCACCAAAGATGGAAGGTGGTCACATGATCCTATGAATCTTCGTTAGTCTTGGCTTCGAACTTTGGTATGTTCGAAGGAAATTTCGTTGGCATAGGGGGATAACATGGATCCTGACAGATGGGATCATTCAACAACCTTGTCAAGTCTGGAAAATGTAAGGTTGCCAAGAAAGGTAGTTTTGGTTGTTGTTAATGATAACCATGGAAAAAGGGGCCTGGAGTTTGACTGGCACCAGGTTTCCAGGAAAAGTTGGGTTGCTCGCCAAGGTTTTGGTAAAAACCATGACCATGACCAGTGTACGGATTTTGCGTTTGAGGAGACATCATTGGTTGATTCCCGAAATAGGACGTATATGGTTAGGCATGCATTACATTCGGAGGAATTTGGGAAGGGTTTCCCCATGTTGATCCCATGGGTATAGGTTTTGTACCTTGCTCGGGGTTCCATTGGTTGTGAAAATAATTGCCCCAGATCGACATTCCTGATGAGGGAACTGATCCTTGCCAAGAATTCCAAGGTCCTAATGAGGAAGAAGTTCCTGGGTTTTCCCCTTGTGTAGGAATAGTACCCTGCATAGGATTAGGTTGGCCATAACCTGGGTTACCCCCATTCGGGAAAGCAGCTAATGAGAAAGCGTTGTTACCAAACACACCAACAAAGAAAACGATCGACCCTACCGACATATTATGAGAAGGTGGTCCTTGACTCCCTACTCCAAGTGAACTATGGTGTGTGTTTGGCCCGGCGGATTGTTGGTGGGTACCGCCAAGCGAAGGGGACAAAGGAGGTATATGAACTCCCCCGTAAGGGAAAGCGTTAAAGGGAGATGAAGTGCCCCCCATGGGCCCTTGCAGAGGAGCATTAGATCTCCCTTCCCCCAGACCTAAAGTCTATAAATTCGAGTAGGATATTATAGGGCTTGTACCTATGTTAGGCATCTTGTATGAGAATGGAGGACCTTATCGTGCTCTGTGTGAAAGGAGTAGTGACCACCATCAAAGACGAGATTAGAACACTACTCGAGGTAGAGGCATTCGAGACCATGGTGGCTCGTACCGACGATGGTGGGTTAGGAGGTAGAACACCCCCTGTAGTGACAGTTGTAGTGGGAATAGAAGAATTCCCAGAAGAAGTGGTAGTATTTGTTTCCATTGCTGCGTGTGACATTGTCTGGCACCCGTAAGGATAAATCTGTACGATGATGGGCACCGAAAGATCAGTGGTTGGAGTTTCGGGTGGACCAAGAGATTTTTCTCCAAGTTCTAAAGTACTTGGTTCCTCCGGATGTTGGTCGAGCACAATTTCCTATGGCTCGGTCGCTTCAAAAGACCCTTGTTGGTCGAGCTTTCGCCTTTGTGGTGGTGGGGGTGGCTCCAGTGTAACCGGTGGTAGGCCAAGAAGCCTTTGTGATCGGCGGAGCTCGTGATCCTCCACTGTGTGAGAAGATCAAAGACACACTAGGGCTTTCTATTTGTTCAAAATCAACATACACTAGAAAAAAATCCCTACAAGATAAAACAAGAAAACACTAAACTAGTTGGAAGAACAGTTACAACAACCAACACTAGAGCAACTTACCGGTTCAAGTGCAAGTTGAACATGGAAGCACCCTCCGAGTATACTCTGAAAAGCGTGGCCCAATGTCTGTCCTAGGTACCGTGGTATACCCCCGCAATCACCTGTGTATGTCTCTAAAAATGATAGGCAACTAGGTTGCCAACGCGTGAACAGTCACCAGGCAGGTATAGTCGACAGTCTGGTAGACCACAATGAGTAGGGTATCAAGCCTGAAACCTGTCAAGGGTATCTAAAGAAAGTGGTTCAGAAGACAAATGAGGACCTTGAATGGATTCGAGAGCCATGAAGCTCCGAGGAAAATGCAATCGATGGAATCCCAAGACAAGCCCTCTATATGTGTTCTCCACTACGATTGGTCTGGCTTTGGAGGGGTTATCTCTGCTACCTTTCCGCACGTGACATCATGTTTAACCCTTGTGTTAGAGGGGGGTCCCGGATAACTTTCATGATACTGGACTTTTAACACTTCCTAGCACAGACTCTTATGTATGTTTTGCAGCCTTGAAGAGTTTCCTCTCCAAGCTAAATGAAGGCTCTAGCCTAGACTAATTGATGGACCCTACAAACATAAAGTCTAGTTGATTTTAATTAATCGTTATTTTTTTA
>ML820774.1:60519-77615 GCA_009831015.1 Picea engelmannii
TCTACTCCCTGGTCTCTTTCATCAGTAACTTTGTTAAGTTGCCCCCTTCAAGATCTGTGAAAAAATTGGATGAAATCTCTAAAGTTCCTCTTCACCCCACAACTTTGCACAATTTTTCTCTTCGATTTGTTTATAATGGTCTTTTGATCTAGATGGATGTTGGTGGCCTCTCACCTATTCCAACTAGTTCAATTTGACATTTTTCTAGTTTGGCACTTTTTTCCTAGTTTTCGGATCCCCGACTTCCGGGGTCGTTTTGAGGCTCTAAACAACGTTTTTAGGGCTTGCCACAATTAGACTGTTGATAAAGTTATAGTTTGATGTCAACATGTGCATTTCTTGGATAGACATTTCCAACGGGCTATCGTGCGCCTAAAACGAAGATCGTATGCAAAAGTTACGACCTTGGGAAGTTGATGTACTAACTTACCCCAACGGGGCCCACATGAATTTTGGCGCTTCATCTCCTAGGGTTAGGTTTTTGGATGTCTATGGTTTTGGCATTCATGTTTATTGTAAAAAATCCTTCAATGCCTCATTGTAATTATCTTCTTGTGAATGAGCGCAACCGCCACATCTCTTTTCAAAGATAAGTCGCCACCATTCCAGCAAGCTTATTTTCCACTACATTTTATAGTGTTAGCTTATTTCCTTATTAAATAGAAACCAATTTTACTGTATCTTTGTTATTCTATGTTAATCATCTTTTAATAATAATCTCTAATAATTTTGTTTTGCTCATAAAATCTGGATCAGTGGTATCAGAGCGGTCTGCTCCTTGTCGTTCTTAATGCATGTCCCCAACGAGGTCATGAAACAAAGAATTGGGTCTCGAGCTTGTTTCTCTTGAGGAAAAAATCTCTCACACGTCCAAGTGACCTCTCATTGCAGGAGAAAATAAAGACGACGGGACAAGAGATCCTTTCAAAATGTTTCTCGAGGAAGCCCTCATGCAACATAGAAACGAGATGATGAATAGTTTTGTGCAAATCCTTCGGCGACTATGAATAGACGATGCATCTTCCTCAAGCGAAGGTGCCACCCCCTTCAAGGTACAAATCAACTTTGATATTCCTATATTTGAAGGTCAGATAGATGCAGATGCTATAGACAAATGGTTGAATCTACTAGAAGGGTATTTCTTTGTCCATAACTTTTCGAATAGAGAAAATATTACTTTTGTGTTCCTCAAAGTCATTCCCCATGTCAAAGATTGGTGGGAAACTTTCAGTGAGCAAAATGAAACAAAGGAACCCTCATTATTTACAGTCGCGGTCACCTGGGAGTCATTCAGTGATGCAAACCCCCCTTCTCTCCTCGAGGATGCTCGACCTATCGATCAAGGATCTTCGATTATCAGAGCCAAATTGGCTCTCTGAAACCTTAATGGTCTCATTTGTAATTAAACACAGGTCCTTTTAGTCTTTTGATGTAGGTTCTATGGCACCCACAACCTCTCCCTTCGTGTAGCCGAACTGTCAAGTTCGAGGCGCTACCTCCTCTTTCGTTATCCCTTTCCCGTATGTGACCTCGGGCTATGTCCACACACGATTGTGAGAATAGTCAAGAGTGCTTGGGATCAACCTGATTTTCTCCCCACAATACACTACCAATCACCACGCATCCCTTTTACAATATAGTGGTTTTGATTGCGGCCTGCCCTCAAATTTTTAAAGTCCAAGCACTTTTTGTCCTCATAGTTCTGCATGATTGTTGATCTCACGATCTTAGGTGGAGCCTCTTGATCAACGGTTTAGATCTGCATCCTTTCCTTCCTTCTCTTTGGATCACACTTTCCTAGATCTTCGCGATCTATTGACACGTTCCCCTTTCAAATCAACGATCGTGACTGATTTCTCCTTTTGGGCTTCAGGAGTTTCAACTCTCAACTCCTACTTTCTCTGCAGTGGCTATATTTCGAAATGGAAGATTTGTTGACACTTGTCCTCCTGAAATTGATGGCCCTAGCCGCTTTGGGACTTTGGACTTCGTAAATCTCAACTCTCAAAATTTTCAAAATTCTTTTATCTGAAACTCGCGATCTAGTGACACGCGTCTCCCGCAGATCAATGACTGCGATTGCTTCGAGTCTTCGGACTTCAGAAAACTCAACTTTCAACTTTCACTTTCCCTCGAAGTGCGTGTAGTTCTATTGCATGTCCTCCAGAATTAGACGACTATAATTTCCTTTGGGTCTTCGGGTTTCAGAGATCTTGACTCTCAACTTCTCTAGAGTAATTTTATTTGAAGTTCACGATTTGTCACCACACGTGCCTCTGGATCTGACGGTCCATATCCACTTCGGACTTCGGGTTTCAGGAGTTTAAATTCTCAACCACAATCCTCAAAGTGATTTTTCCCAAAGCTTCAGACCTGTTGACACATAACCCACCTGGCGATCAATGGTCGGAATCTATTTCGGCTCTTTGACTATTTCTCCTCCTATGTGCACAGAGAGGCTAAAGCTCGTGCATCTTTCCCAGATCCAATGGTCTAGAATGATATTGCTACCTCCTAGATGGATCTTAACCGGTGACTCATGAAATCTTCAGAGCTTCGCTCCCTTGAAGATTTTCCCGCTATCTCTCTTGAGCTTTCTCCTTCGAATCCTTTGACTCCTTAGAGGGTTACTTTGACACTTAGTTGAATTTTGGATTTGTGCACTCCTTGCAACAGATTCTTACGCAAGACTTAGCTTCCTGTGGGTGACTGTGCATGCCTTGCAACAATCCTTTTGCACTCCTTGCAAATGGAAAATCCACGCTATCTCTTCTGATCTTATGAGGCGAAACAGACTCTGTCACTCCTTGCAGTAAATTCTTACGCAATATTTAAGTCTTGTGAATGACTATGCACACCTTGCAGCAGTCACTTTGCACTCCTTTCAAAGGTAAGTTTCACGTTATCTCTTCTGAGCTTTTGAGTCAAAACAAATTCCGTTAATGCACTCCTTGTGGACTGTATGCACACCTTGCATGAACTCAATGAAGAGATGACAAAGAAAACTTATCTAAACACTTCACAGTTTCACATACTCAACAACACAACTCATTCATTCATGAAAACAATAATAATAGGGAATTATAAATAGTAGCAACACCATGCATTGGATCAAATTTCCTCTGTTATATTCATTCAAAAGTGAAATGGCTACAACTATGATAAACAAGAACTAAAACTCAACAACAACTAAATCACAACAATCTCCTATTAACTTGCAACAACCTCATTCGAGCATACAAAACCTCTATTTATCTCAGAGGGTTCTTAGGGTCCCCTTTGACTACTCGTCTACTCGAGAAAACTAACTGCTACTTAATTTTTGTTACATTCAATACTAGGAGTGAAAATCCTAGATCATCCATGATCACTCGGCTCCCAAGCATTTGATCTTCTTCAGTTTTTTATCATTTCAAAAAGATATGTAGGAAACTCCAGCGATTAAGATTCTGAAATGATTCAACGACACACTAAGGCACTGAGTTGTCTCTCCACATAGGGTTTCTAATGATGCTCCTGCATCATACTCCTCTGGCAAAAAATTCATGGACTCCTGTCCATGAGCTCTTACATGGACTTTCCATGCTTTTGGATATCAAATTCATTTTCCCAATTGACATATTCTATTGGGTGTCCCTTCCACTTGAACAAATATTCAAAATAAGTTTTCCTCCTGGGCTTCTTGCCAATTCTCTGATCAATGATCTACTCTATCTATGGGCTTTCTGCTACAGACATTTGATTTTCCCATTGGATCTCTTTCTAATCTTTCGTTTCTCCTTCTTCATATCCCCTATAAGGATACAAGTCTGATATCTTGAATATGGGCGATATGCACACATCATATGGAAACTCAATCTCATAGGAATTTGCTTCAAACTTGCTTAAGATCTTACATGGTCCTATCTTCTTCATATTCAACTTATTATATGTTCCCCCAGGGAACCTTTCTTTCTTGAGGTGTGCCAGGACCTGATCTCCTACTTCAAATTGAAGCTCATTGCGATGTTGATCAACTATTCACTTGTACTCTTGGCTAGAGTTCTACAACTTTTCTTTGATCTGGCTATGGATTTTTTGCATTTCTACAGAAAAATATTCTGCTCCAACACTTCTGATCTCACTCTGTTCCAAGTCTCTCAACTCAGCTACTCCTCTTGGCTGCATTCCATAAAGTATTTGGAATGGGTTCTTTCCATTTCTCATGTTTGGTGAGTCATCGTATGCAAATTCTGCTTGTGGTGGAATCTAATCCCACTGATTATGATGCTCAGTGACCAGACTCCTCAATAATTTCCCCAAACTTTTGTTCACCACCTCAATCTGTCCATCTGTATGAGGGTGATAAGATGAGCTGAAGGATAAATCTGTCCCCAAATTCTTCCACAGTGTTCTCCAGAAATGACCAACAAATTTGGTATCTCTGTCTGAGACAATACTTTGGGGTAATCCATGAAGACGTACAACTTCCTCAAAAAATAAATTGGCAACATGTGTTGCATCACTGGTCTTCTGGCATGGGATAAAGTGTGCCATATTTGAAAATCTATCCACCACCACAAATATGGAATCACGTCCTCTTTGTGTTCTTGGAAATCTCAACACAAAATTCATTCTTATTGCATCCCAAGGCCTCTCTGGTATTGGAAATGGTTGATACAATCTAGTGTTTTTTCTTTTATCTTTTGCATGTTGGTAGATTCTACATATGTTCAAAAATATTATCACTTATGTTCTCATACCTAGCCAATAGTATGAACTGCTCAATTGTGCAAATGTTTTATCATGGCCAAAATGTCCAGCCAATCCTCCACTATGCTTTTCCTTCAAAAGGTTATCTCTCATTGAGAATTTTGGTATGCACAACTGATTTCCCTTGAACAACAATCCCTCTTGAATCATACACTTTGTCCACTGAATCTTGTCTCTCAACACATGATTTTCACATGCTTCATATGCTTCCTTTAAATCTAGATCATCACAATACATATCCTTAAGGTAATCAAACCCCAAGGTCTTGACCTGGAATTCTTGCAGAATCATACATCTCCTGCTCAATGCATCAACAACTTTGTTAGCATTACCGAAAATAAATTTTATGACAAAAGTAAAATTATGCATAAACTCAATCCACTTTTGCATGTCTCTAGTTTAGCTTCTCCTGTCTGGTTATGAATTGTAAAGCTTGGCTATCGATGTACAAGACAAATTCCTTTTGAACAAGGTAGTGCCTCCATTTTTTCAAGGCTTGAATTATGAAATAGAACTCTTTATCACATGTGGAGTAATTTCTCTTACTCTCATTCAAATTCTCACTAAAATATGCAACTGATCTATTATCCTGGCCCAAGACTGCTCCAATTGTAACTCCACTTGCATCACATTTCACTTGAAATGTCTTTCCAAAATTTGGTAAGACCAGAATTGGTCATTCTGTTATTTTCTCCTTCAATATATTGAAGCTCCTCTTGGCCTCCTCTGTCCATTTAAAAGACTTGTGCCTCTTCTTCACTGTATCCATCATTGGTGCACAAATTCCACTGAAATTTCTGATGCACTTCCTATAGAAACTTGCTAATCCATGGAAGTTCGTCACTTCAAACATACTCCTTGGTGATGACCATAATTTGATTTCTTTCACCTTCTATGAATCCATTTTCAATTCATTTGAAGAAATCACAAAACCCAAGTAAATGAGTTATGTCTTAAAAAAAGAAGACTTCTTCATATTTATCAACAACTTCTCATGTTGTAGTCTCATCATCACTAATGTCATATGTCTCAAATGCTCCCCCTTAGTCTTGCTAAAGACCAGTATATCATCCATATATACAACCACAAACTTGCCAATGAAATCTTTCATTATTTCATTCATCAACCTCATAAAAGTACTTGGGGCATTTGTTAATCCAAATGGAATAACAAGCCACTCATACAACCCTTAATTTTTCTTAAAGGCTATTTTCCATTCATCACCTTCTCTCATCCTTATCTGGTGATATCCACTTTTCAAATATATCTTAGAAAACAATTTTTCTCCACTTAAACAATCCATTAAGTCATCCATTCTTGGCAAAGGAAATCTATACCTGATGGTGATCTTTTTAATGGCTCTTGAGTTTGTACACATCCTCCATCCTCCATCCTTCTTTGGACTCAAGATAGTTGGTACTAGGCCTGGACTCAAGATTTCTCTGACCAAACCCTTGTCTAACACATCTTGGACTTGGTTCCTTACCTCCTCATTCTCTTGAGGTGTCAATCTGTATGCTACTTTGTTTGGCAAACTTGCTCCTGGTATCAAATCAATATGATGGTTGATACTTATGATGGGTGGCAATGAGTTAGGCAACTCATCCACTACTATGTCAACAAAATTATTCAACAATTCCCAAACTTCTTCAGGAAAATCATCCATCAAAGTTCTTGTAAGGACAACTTTGGGTTTCCTCACCACAACAAACTGCATCTCCTATTCCTTCTTAACTTCTCTTGGGAGTTCCTTCCCACTCATGAGAAGTATGCTTGTGTTGGCTTCTTCTTTTACTTTCGTCTCCTCTATTGGTAGCAACATGTGTGTCCTACCATTCTTCTCCAAGGTGTATATATTTTTTCTCCCATCATGAATGACATTTATGTCAAACTTTCATAATATTCCCAACAAAACATGACATGCATCCATGTGAATTACATCACACAAAATTTCATCTTTATACCCTCCTATCTTAAATTCAACGAGGCATTGTTTAGTGACCATTACCTGGTGTCCTTTGTGAAACCATGAGACTTTATATGTCTTTGTATGTGCGGTTGTCTCCAGCTCGAATTTCTCTACCATCTCTATGGATACTAAGTTTTTAGTGCTCCCACTATCAATTATCACCTTGCATACTCTGTCTTTTGTCTTGCAAGCTATCCTAAATAGACTATTCCTTTTCACTGGATTTTCAATTTCTGACTCTGGTCTTAAGATAACCTTCCTCAACATTGGGGATGTTCCATCCTCTGCACCTTGTGCTTCAACATTCCTTTTATGTGCTTCAGAAATGTGAGCTTAACCTCCTTCTTCTTTCTTTTTCTCGGGACATTCCCAAGACATGTGTCCTATCTTTCCATAGGCATAACACCTTACTTCTCCTCCTCTACTTCTTCCTCTTCCTCTAGAAGAACTTCTTCCACCACCTTGTCTTCCTCGGGAACTCCCTCCTCTTTCTAAGTGTCTGTGTGGTTTCTCAGTCCCATCTTTGGGTTTCTGTGCCTTATCATTGGAAACTCCCTTGCCTTTGCTTGGGATTCTTCCTATGTTTCATTGACTCTATTTCCTAGCCAACTTATCCTATGCCTTCAGATAAATCTGATAATAATACTCTACTATCCTTACTGACATCATGTTGATCTCATCCCAGATTTCATACCTCAGGCCATTTATGTACCTGGAAACTTTTTTCTCATCCTTCTCTCACTGTCCAGTCCTGATATTCAACTTGTAGAATTCCTCCATGTACTCTTTCACTGTCATACCCTTCTACCTCAGGTTTTGCAACTTCTTGAACATAATTATCTGATACTCTTTGGGCATGAATTTAGCCTTCATATTGGCTTCCATCCTATCCAAATTCTTTATCTTATGTTTTCCTTTGCTTCTCCTCTCAACCTGTTGTTCCTCCCACCACAATGTTGCATGTCCTTTCAGTCTGGTGATAGCATGTCTCACCTTTTTTTCCTCATTGACATCTTCATAGTCGAAATATTTGTCCATGGATCTTATCCAATCCAACAATTCTTTAGCATCCAAACTACCGTCATACATTGCGATGTCTACCTTGTCTTTAGCTCCCAATTTAAAAACAATTCTCAGCAAGCGTTCTTTGACATCATTTTCTCTGGCAGCTTCTTCGACTTCTACTTCTTCACTCTCTACATCACTGATGTCCCCAACATCAGGTGTTGTCCTCTGCACTGCCTCCATCGCCTCTAATATTGCATGAAGCTATCTCATTTCTCACGAAGCTCTTGCTATCTCTGTTGAGATTTATCCTTCGAACCCTTTGACTCCTTATAGGGTTACTTCGACACTTAGTCGAATTTTGGATCTGTGCACTCCTTGCAACAGATTCTTATGCCAAACTTAGCTTCCTGCGGGCGACTATTCACGCCTTGCAGTAGACCTTTTTCACTCCTTGCAAATGGAAAATTCACACTATCTCTTATGATATTATGAGATGAAATAAAAATTTTCACTCCTCACAGCAAATTCTTACGCAAGATTTAAGTCTTGTGGATGACTGTGCACACCTTGCAGTAGTCACTTTGCACTCCTCGCAAAGGTAAGTTTCATGTTATCTCTTTCGAGCTTCTGAGTCGAAACAAATTCTGTCAACGCACTCCTTGCAGACTATATGAACACCTTGCATGAACTCAACGAAGAGATGACAAACAAAACTTATATAAACACTTCACAGTTTCATATACTCAACAACACAACTCATTCATTCATGAAAACAAGAATAAAAGGGAATTATAAATAGTAGCAACACATGCATTGGATCAAATTTCCTCTGTTATATTCATTCAAGAGTGAAATGGCTACAACTATGATAAACAAGAACTAAAAATCAGAAACAACTAAATCACAACAATATCCTATTAACTTGCAACAACCTCATTCAAGCATACAAAACCTCTATTTATCTCATAGGGTTCTTAGGGTCCCCTCCGATTACTTGTCTACTCGAGAAAACTAACTGCTACTTAATTTCCATTACATTCAATACTAGGAGTGAAATTCCGAAATGACCCATGATCGCTCGACTCCCAAGTGTTTGATCTTCTTCAATTTTTTTATCATTTCAAAAAGATTTGCAGGAAACACCAACGGTTAAGATTCTAAAATGATTCAATGACACACTAAGGCCCTGATTTGTCTCTCCACGTAGGTTTGTTGACGGTGCTCCTGGATCATTTAGGGATGTTATTAAGGAACAATACTACCTTGTCAAAATTGATGACAACTTGTATACAAAATGGAATACACTGTGGCAGGAAAGAGACCAAGCAATGCATGAGTTCACAAATATCTTCCATACCTTGCGCACCAAGCTGGGTATCAAATATTGTAAGCAATATCTGGTGCTCAAGTATTGCAGGGGTATGCATAGATACATCCATGCCGAAATGAAGTTTCTAGACATGTCATCCTTGGCCGCAACCTACCGATATGCTGTCAAAATCGAGCAGAAGCTTAAACAAAAGATGCGAAAATTTGGGCCTGGGAACCCCTCACAACAAAAGAAAGGAAAAGGTGACCCCAACTCGTAGAACAAAGGAAAGAGAAAATATGGACAACCTCAGGACAACTATTCCAAGCCACAAGCAAAGAAGGACACTGGAAAGACAAAGAAATATACCAATAAGTGGTGCGACTTCCATAAGAGCCCCTGGCATAACACTGATGATTTCTACTCAAAGTAGTTGTTAGTGGCTAAGGTGAAAGCCTCTGAATCAAATGTGGGTTCCAACTCCAAGTCATAACCTGAAAGGGGGAGATAGATCATTGATGCGGAACCCAGTGCTACCATTGCTACCACTAAGATCCAACTCGGTGAACTAGATGAGCTAGAGGAAGGCGAGCACCTTTTTCATTCACATATGTGGGTGAAAGGTACTCCGTTGCACTTCATTGTTGATAGTGGTAGCAAGAAGAACCTCATCGCAGTAGAGGTCATCAAGAAACTAGCTCTGTCGACAACACCACACCTACAAACCTACACCATTGGATGGCTCCCCCAAGGAAGAAATCTCCACGTCATCCAATAGTGTCGTCTATTGTATGACATCAAGCCCTTCAAAGATGAGGTATTGTGTGATGTTGCTCCTCTCAAAGTTTGTAATGTTCTTTTGGGCCAACCTTATTTATGAAAACTTCATGATATATATATGAGTCTAGGCCTCGCAGTGTTATTATTACTTTGAACAAGAAATTCTATAGGATACCCGAGGTAGTCCCACCTAGTTCTATTTCCTTGATCTCTTCCAAGCAATGCAGGAAGGTCATCTCTTAGACTGGGAAGTTTGTCTTCTTTGTAATTCACTCTCAAAATGAGCGAAATATCGCAGCCACTTCCAAGGCCTCCATGACCGACCTCTCCACACAGCAGAAGAAAGTGTATAAGGTCATGGAAGAATACTAAGATATCTTCTCCTCACCTACTGCAGTACCTCTACACTGTCAGGTCAAGAATCCCATCAATCTAAACCTTGACGCACCGCTACCCAATGGGCCAGTCTACCACTGGTCTCTATTAGAGAATGAGGAGATCAAGAGGTAGATCCAATAACTTCTCCAAAAGGGGCACATTTGTCCCATCTCATCGACTTGTGGGAGCCTAATCCTATTGGTGCAAAAGAAAGACATGACCTAGCGACTCTGCATTGACTACTGGGCCCTGAATAAAATCATAGTTAGGAAGTGGTACCTGATTCCCTGGATTGATGACCTCCTTGATCAGCTCACGGGGGGAAAATACTTCAGTAAGATTGATCTGAAGTCTGGATACCACCAGATCCCAATAGAACAGACAGATGTATGGAATCCCACCTTCAGGTCAAAAAAAGGTCTCTTTGACTGGATGGTCATGCCCTTTGGTTTGAAAAATTATCCAACAACTTTCATGAGGATGATGTTCTGCAAAATTTCACCAATAATTTTGTAGTGGTGTATTTGGATGACATCCTCATATATAACAAGACATGGGTGGAACACTTACAACATCTTCAACATGTTCTGCACACCCTGCGGCAACACAAGCTATATGCCAACTTGGAAAAATGATCATTTGGCATGGACAGGGTCCATTACCTGGGACACATCATTGATCAACATGGTGTACATGTGGATCCAACCAAGATCTAGGTCATATGTGACTGGCCATCCCCAACCACACTCACTGATCTTTAGAGCTTCTTGGGCCTTGCCAATTTCTATCATAGGTTCGTGTTGGGATTATCGCATATTGCATGGGCTCTCATCCAAGTAACTAGGGGTGGTGGTAAGGAAAAATTTGTGTGGGGATTGTCAACAATAAGCGTTCGATGATTTGAAGCATCAATTTTTCTTAGATCCATTACTTTCATTACCAAACCTACAACAACCCTTTTAGATCAAGACATATGCTTTCGACTATGTTGTGGGTGTCGTTCTCACTCAACACGGCCACCTCGTGGCCTATCATAGTGAGACACTATTAGATGTTGTATGTAAGTACCCTAATTATGAAAAAGAAATGTACTCCATTGTGCAATCCTACCGCTAGTGGAGACATTACATTCTTGGGAAGGAGACAATCATCCACACTGATCATAAGCCATTGCAGTTCATGCAGGAATAAGGAAAATTGTAGAATGATCGCCATTAAAAGTGGTCCACATAGTTGCAGCAGTTCCACCTGTAGGAACTTGAATTTAAGTAAGCCTAATAAAATTCATACAATTAAACATAAATTTCTTTCAATGCCTAAGTAATTCAATAATCATCGTATAAGCATATAATATTCAACATAAAATTTAATTTATCCACAACATGAATTAACTTTACGAACAACATGCTAATCATTTACATAATCATCACATAACTCAGAAAATTCATAAATGAAATACCTCTTCTTGATTCTAAACTCTCACTTATCTAGTTGTCCTCCCTGTTGCCTTGCCCAGGCTGCTGCTTTGACCAAACCCTGCCCAAACCGACTAACCACCCAGCCAACTAGGAGTAGCCTGTCCGACTCCCTAGCTCCAGGATACTGTAAGGAATCCTGGCCCACATGCCCAAAACCCCCAACAACCCAGTGCCCCCTGCAATGATTCACAAAACCCCCCAAAACCAAACTCCCAACACTAGAAAATATGCCAAACTAGAAATACAATGCCCTCCTCCAAAATGCTTCCTCCCCCAAAATCATGATGCTCTCCCATCGGAATCCTCTCGTCATATCTTCCCCCATCCACCGACTCCCTATCCTCCATTAATTACCTTATCCTCCCCATTATTACCTTATCCCATGCCTTTATTACCTTATCCTTCATTTATTGCTTCATTCCCCCCCTGCATACGTAAAGTCTTATTATTAATAATTTAAATTTATTAAGCTCCTTTAATTTATTACTCAAATCTTTAATGAGTCAATTAATTAATTAATTAATCATCAACAGACATGAACAATTAATTAATAATTATTGTTTAACTAAAACATATTAGGACAGTCAGATTATCTAATTAATTATACTTAATAAACCCTATGCACTATTTAACCAGGGTTGTTACATACACCCACCCTTCAAGAAACTTCGTCCCAATGTTAAGGTATCTCAGGGTACAAAGGAAAAGAAACATGGTTCACACATTCATAACAATTAACCAACACTATTAGTAAGTAAGCGAAGAAAACTCATACATACTAGTGTACATGTACAAGAAATTCATGTGTATCTAGTACATACAAGTCTCATGCATGTACTAATAATCAATAACTATCACCCTTTAGTAATTTATGTATACATCCAATCCAATCAACAAGACTAGTCTTTTATAAAAGACAATAAACCAATCAAATGTTTGCGAAATCCTTTAATTACAATTATCTAGTTCAACAATTTTATTTAGACAACTGTGGTTTAGTTACGTAATTATGAATATTCATATATACACATTTTCTCTTTTTTTTTTAGAAGGGAAAGACAATAAATTCCACCATAAGATGAATATCCATACTTTCTCAACTATTTCTACTCATCCTTCCTCCCTAACTTACTTCTATCTTCATTCCTATCCTTCCTTTGTTGGACTATCTTGGAGCGTCAACTATATTGACCTAACTCCAAATAGAACCTGTAAGCGGAAGTGTCACTATCTCGACCAAGCTTCCCCAGCAAGAAACTGATAGTCATCATCACACGTCTAGGGGAGCGTGAGCTAACAACGTCCTCCCATGACTTCAAGTTTCAGAGGATACACAGTGGGAAATGCCTCCACCCCTCCTAATCATAACTAGGGTCCACACTTTACAATGGAATATACATTGGCACTGTGTTGCTGGGAGTTTTGTCATCGTTTATTCGGTTTTGGGTAGTCTCACCACCTAAAATCCTGCACTGGTCCACATATCATGGAAATGCATCCAAACCAATATAATTTCACATATAAATATTCATACCATAATGTTTCTCTGCCAGTGGTCATGCCATCCACTTTCATCATTATTATTCCTTGTCTATTTCATAGCCCATAATCTGCAGATCAGTTTATAACACAAACTCATATATTTCTATGCATTATCATCATGTAATTGCATACAATCATCATTTCAATTCAGTATACGTGTACCAACAACTTAAAATCAAAGTTTTCAAGTTAGAAATAGATCTCATAATATCCCATAATTCAATTTTGACACTCATTCATAAAATTATCATTTACCAAATAGATTGCATCATATCCCATCATCATTCAAATAGCATTTAAATCTTCATACGATTCTCATTCACACAATATGTCACATCATATCCATCATCATCAATAACATTTAAACATTCATAAAATTTACATTCACATAGTAGATCGCATTATATTCATCAAACATTCATTAAATTTACATTCTCACAATATATCGCATCATATCCATCATTATCCGAATATATTTAAACATTCATAAAGGTTCATATGTCTTAAAAGTTTAAGTGTATCATTTAATAGTTTCACTGTGAGTAGAAAATAAAAGTGTAGGCCTCAGGTAATCCTGGTTGTCTAAGTCAAATGGTGGTGTTACATACACCCCAACTTCGAGAAACATATTCTCGAGGTGGTCAAAAAAGTGAGGGATAGTCTCATCGTAGTGTCTCGGCGTCTTCCCAAGTAGGAGATCCTGGACTATACTTGTCTCACTAGACCTTAACTTGGTCTACTAGACGATTCCTGAGCTGTCGGACTCTACAGTCCAATATGCGTAATGGTTCTACTGTGAGAGTTGCCATGTCCGATACCTGCAATTCCTTCCAATTTAGTTTATGTGATTCATTAACAACATAATGACGTAAAACGGATACATGAAAAACATTATGATTTTTATGAAAGTGGGGTGGCAGTACGAGATGATAGGCAATGAGTCCAATTTTCTCTTGGATTCTAAATGGTCCTATAAATTGAGGTGACAAATTTTTCCCCTTCCCAAACTGTATAGTACTCTTATTAGGCCTGATATGAATGAAAACTTGGTCTCCCACTTCATAACTTCGGTCAGTTCTGTGTGCATCCGCATAACTTTTCTGCCTATCCTATGCTTCCTTTAGTCTCTGCCTAATTTGAATCACCCATTCCTCCATCTCTTGAGTCAATTATGGACCAACTGTTACTCGGTCTTCTAGTCTATCCCAACTCAATGGTGTTCTACATGGCCTTCCATACAAAGCTTCGTAGGGTGGCATTCCGATGGAGATATGAAAACTGTTATTGTAGGAAAACTCTACCAAAGGTAGGTACTTCTCCCACTAAGTTTGATTATCCATGACATATATCCTGAGCATGTCTTCCATGACTTGATTTACTCTCTTGGTTTTCCCATCAGTTTCAGGATAATAAGTTGTGCTTAAGTTCAACTAAGTCCCCAACATTGACTGCAAACTTGTCCAAAACCTAGAAGTGAATCTAGAGTCCCTATCTGAAATGATCTTCTTAGGTATCCCATGCAAACGGATAACCTCACTTACAAACACACGTGCCACATCAGTGACATCGTAAGTGTCTCTTACCGGAATAAAATGAGCACTCTTGGTTAACTTATCCACTATCACAATAATGGCATCGTGTCTATGAGATGTGAGTGGAAACCCCACAACAAAATCCATAGATATTACTTCCCACTTGGACATAGGAACATCATGTGGTTATAGGAGGCCTTCCGGGTGATGGTGGTCGGCTTTCACTTGTTGACACTGTAGGCATTTGGCAACGAAATGGACTACATTGTGCTTCATGCCTACTCAGAAGAAGAGCTTCCTCATGTCTGTATACATCTTCTTCACACCCAAATGTGCACAATAAAGTGCTCTATGGGCTTCCTTCAGTATGATGCTTCAAATATCCCCAATTTCAATAATGTACATCCTTCCCCGATATCTCAATAGCCCGTCTGCTTCCAGACTATATCCTTCATACTTTGGATCTAACTACCTCCCACCCTGGAGGTTTGAAGTAACCTTTAAATACCTACTGTCTCCTTGGAGTTGCATCAACACATGTTCCCTCAGATTGAATTTTAAGGGTACCAAGGAGAACACACGTGGTCTCCTGCTCAAGTCATCTGCGACCACATTTTCCTTTCCCTTGATGTATGAAATACCAAAATTGTACTCACTCATAAACTCACTCCATCGCCTTTGCCTGGAATTTAGATCCCTTTGAGTGAAGAGATGTTTTAAACTTTGATGGTCCATTTTGAGCTCAAAGTTTCGCCCCACAAGATAGTGTCTCCAAAGTTTCAGAGCTAGCATTATAGCTACCAACTCTAAATCATGAGTAGCGTAAAGCTCTTCGTGTTTCTTCAACTTCCTTGATGCATACGCTATCACTCATCCATTCTGCATTAGTATGGCCCCGAACCCTTGCTTCGAGGCGTCCATGCAAACTGTGAAGTCCTTTTCCATATCTGGCACTCGTAGAATTGGCGCATTAGTTAGTAAGCTCTTAAGCTCAATGAATCCACTATCATATTCTTCTGTCCATTCATACTTGACCCCCTTGTGCTGCAAAGTGGTGATGGGTTTTTCTATTTTTGAGAATCCTTCAACAAATCTTCGATAATAACCTACTAGCCCCATGAAGCTTCTCACCTCATGGGCATTTTTCGGCACTGGCCACTCCATAATGGCCTTTACCTTTTCTGGGTCCACAGAGATTTCTTCACTGGAAATGATATGACCTAAATAGTGAATTTGTTTCTGAAAGAAGGAACACTTCGACAACTTCCCATACAATTTTTTGTCTCTAAGGAAGGACAACACCACTCGTAAGTGTTCCTCATGTTCTCTTTCATTCTTGGAATAGATGAGGATGTCATCTAGAAAGACTTGTACAAAACAATCTAAGTACTTCCAGAATACGTCGTTCATGAGGCTCATGAATACTGCTAGCACACTGGTCAATCCGAAAGGTACTACGACAAACTCATAATGTTCAAACTGAGTTCGAAAGACAGTTTTTGGGATATCGCCTTCCTTAATCCTTAACTGATGATACCCTGATCACAAATCGATCTTTGAGAATACCACTGCTCCTTTCATCTGATTGAAGAGGTCATCTATTCGTAGCATCGGGTACCTATTTTTCACCGTAGCATGGTTCAAGTCCCTGTAATCTATACACAGTCGTAAAGATCCATCCTTCTTCTTTACAAAAATTAATGGTGCACCCCAAGGTGAGATACTTGGCCTTATTAGCCCTAAGTCTATTAATTCCTTCAACAACATTTTCAAATCAAAAATTTCTGGCACTATCATCCGATACGGAGTCTTGGAAATTGGTTTTGCACCAGGTTTTATCCCAATAGTAAA
Organism: Picea engelmannii; assembly: GCA_009831015.1. Lineage (NCBI taxonomy): Eukaryota > Viridiplantae > Streptophyta > Pinopsida > Pinales > Pinaceae > Picea > Picea engelmannii. The sequence continues at coordinate 77,119 of ML820774.1, forward strand.
ATCAAGCTCCCTCTCAGGAGGTAACCCTGGTAACGCATTTGGAAAAACATCCTTAAATTTTGATAATACCGGGTATTGATCCAATGAAGGTCCCCTCCTTTCATTCACTGCTTCCACTATATATAGTCAACACCCTTGCCTCAAGCATCGCTTAACCTTCATAGTTGAGATAAAGCGTAATGACACCTTCCTCCATACCCCCTGGATCTCTACTAGTCTTCCTTCATTGTCGACACAAAGTGCCCTTTTTGTGAAACAATATACCAAAGCTCGATGAGCTTATAACAAATCCATTTGTTAAGCCCTAATGTTGGCTCATTACCCCTTAATTGGGGCATATTAGATTAGTAATGCTATTTTATTTATGTCGGATTTAGGCCATTAGTTCTAATTTATATTAGTAATGTTATTTTAATTATGTCGGCTTTAGGCCATTATACCTCCTAGTCTCCTATATATACCAAGGAGACATTTTCATTTTGAATCATCTTGTACTT
>ML820774.1:82771-95630 GCA_009831015.1 Picea engelmannii
TTCATTTTGAATCATCTTGTACTTGAACATTTAAGTGGGGTAAAAGGAGGTTGCCCCCTCGAAGAGGCTTATTATCTGAAATTATCTCTTTTTCAAGGCGTTGAGTACTTTTTCTGAGGTTTTTCCATGCTATATTGATGTTTGGTTCTTAACACCATTCCAATGATTAGGTCGTATGCCCTGAGAGCAATGACGTATACCTTCAACCTGGTATTACACACTCCCAGGTCTACTATACAATTATCAATGCTAGGTCCTTCCACTTGTTTTTCCCCTGAAGCCATCTCAACTTGTTTAAAGTCATCATGCTCGTAGGCTGCCAATCCACTCTTTTCTAATGCATATGGTGAAATGAAACTATCTGTAGCACCATAATCAAATAAAATCTTAACGTTGATATGATTTAGCGTACCTGATGACTCCACCACTGTGGATTGATGCTCGGCCTGGCGATTATTAACCGCTGTGTAAATCTGGTGGTTGCTACTTGATCTTTCCATCTGGGCCTTTCCTTCTCTATGCACAAATCCTGATTATGACTCTGGGCATTCACACTGGTAATGGGGTCCTCCACATCCCCAACAGGTAACGCGAGATTGAACCTGCGCACTATTCTGTGACTGTCTCTGAAATGAGTTCCTTCCCTTGGAACCCCTACCCTTGCTAGTTGTTCTCTGAGATGGCCGTGGACCTGCTTGCGTCGTTGGTGATGAAAGAGATGTTGCACTCGCTGCCATTGAAATCCCTACGGCTACTGTCCTTGGTGTGACTCTGTTACCATATGGAGGTGGCCTTGAACTCCCTCCCCTGGGAAATGTCCTAGGGGTCTTTCCCATGAATCTAGGATGATGTGGAAAGGTTGGTCTCATACCTTCGGTTAATTTCATGTGTTCTTCCGCATAACGCACATTTTCCACAACTTCCACTACTGAAGATGGTTTCCACATCCGCACCATAGCCCTTATCTTAGGGTTCAACCCATAGACAAAGCATTGTGCATGTCGTTGGTCATTATCCATATATCAAAACATACTTGACCAATTCCATAAACCTAATCTCATATTCTTCTATGGTTCGGTTTCCTTGTACTAGAGCATGAAACGCTCCTACTTGTTGTTCCTTATAGTAAGCTAGCAGATATTTCCTTTGAAACCTCTCCTCGAAAAGTTCCCAAGATACGGTGTCCGGGGTAAGATGCAGTTGTATTTCCAGGTTGCCCCACCAGTTCAAGGCATTGTCTCTTAGCTGAAATATCGCTATCTTCTCCTTTGAGGTGGACGCATATTCCCTTAAGGCAAAACACCTTGTCATTCCTTCCAACCATGATTCTATGCGTTCACTGGTGTGACCCCTGGCAAACTCCAGAAGTTTAATCTTCTGCAGTTCTCTAGTGATGTCTTTGGGTGGAGGTCATCCTCTTGAATCCCTTGACACTTCTGGATTTCCCATTCCAGATGGTGGGGGCTCCACTTCGATCCCTATTGGTTTCCGCCCCTTTAAAGTCTCATTTATGGCCTCCAAAGAGTGCAGTATGACAGCTAGTTCCGACGATGGTGGAAGCGGTGCTGGCGGTGTTGGTGGTGCCTATGACGATGCTCCTCTGCCTCGATTCCCTCGAGTCCTAACCATCCTGTATGATTTAACCTACATCAACCAAAGTTGTTAGGGTGAGTTCAAGGACGTTTCAAATTGGTGCAACTTAAACTAGAAAACAAGGTTAGGTGTAAGTTTTTCTTTAATTGTTTGTAAACAAATGTTACTCTCTTTAGGGGGGTGGCTAGGTTAGGGCTAAAGCGTCTAAGCTTGATTTCTTCTCCTATGAAAACTATTGACTCCCTTGTCCGGTAGTTATGCTATCACTGTACCCCACTCACTAATTCCTCTAACTTACATGCCTAGTGCGCATGAAGCCTCCTCCCACTTATCTCGTTCTAAGTCCTTAACCTTTCACCAAAAACAATCTAACTAGTCATTTTAATTAGTCGCATCCACTTTCCTTGATGCCATTCCTGAGCTAGACACAACTAGCATCTACCGAACTACTTTACACTGTCAGTGTGAGGAAAGTAAATCAGAGGAAATCGTGCCTCCTTCCTTAAGCATGAATTATAAATTTTAAATATAATTAAACATAATTTTAATTATAAATAAATTTAAAACATAGTTAATTAATTAATTTAAAATTATTAAGTTTTATTCCAATTATACTTAAATTATATTTAAACTATAATATAACTCTAATTTAACTATATGTAATTTAAATAATTACACTATAAATTATTCATTACACTATAAATAATTACACTATTTAGTTTTATTTTTATTTTTCTTATTATTCATTTTTTTTTATAATTTTATTCATTTTGGTTAAATTTTAATGTTTAAATTTAAATTATATTTAAACTAATTTAACTATTGTTTTAATTTAACTATAAATTATAAAACTATTCCTTATCGTAAGGATTCCTTACAATTTAAATTACATATATTATAAAACTAAATAAGAAAATACAAAAAAAAACAATTTTAGCGTGGGCAGTGGGTCCTCGCATGAGGTCCACATGCCCCTCCGTCTCTTTCCTTAACTAAAACCCTACACACCTCCTATCAAACCCTAACCTCCTCAACCCTATTTCTCCCTCACTACCGCCTCTCCACTCTGCTCTCTCCCTCTGCTCTTGGTGCTGGTGCTGGTCTGGTCATGGCTTTGTGCATGGCGACGACGCTGAAGAGATGCCAAGTATAGAATCATTGGTATATTTGGAGGAGTTGCGGAGAGATGGATGTTGTGAGTCGTAGCCTATCCACTTGTGATTAGCATTGGCACTTGATGCGTTAGCTTGTGGATGAGTTGAAACTTCCCTAGTTGTTGGTTATCCTTGCCTGTGTTGTCGCGCTAGAAAAACCTACATAGAGGAATGATAGATTGATTCATTTTGAGTGTGGGTGCATGGTGTTGCATGACATTATTGCACTTTCATGACTGCGACAACAGGTACTGATAGCTCAGGAAGAGACCTCAGTGTTTTTATTCAAAGTAGGAAGCATGAGGTGGATAGTAGGAAAAGGATGAGCTGCAACAATTGTCGAGTTCTGTGTAAAGGTTGCAGCGATACCTGCATTCTTCAACCTTGTCTGCAATGGATTGAATCACTGGAAGCCTAGGGGCACGCCACTGTATTTTTCGTGAAGTTCTTTGGCCATGTAGGTCTCATGGAGTTCATTAGCGATTGGTCTCAAGCTCTGTTGTATGCTATGTTGATTTGCAATTGGGCACTTGGTAGACTTGAAAGAAATTGGGTTGAGAAGCCCGAACAATTTTTATTCTATTCTTATTTATTACTGTTTATTACTGTTTATTTTGTTGGTACTTGGCTGGTTTATTTTGCAGGCCATGTTGTGTAGGTGGATGTGTAGTGCACAATGGAGACCTCTCATGGTCTCCTCTTTCGGATGGGCGCTTGTGTTGTGTTGTGTGGCTCTCCTTTTGGCTCCCTCATGGATTCTCAGTTTGGTGCCTTGTGTGGGCTATCTTGCGACTTGGCATCTGATGTGGCTTTGTGTAGAATGGTCACGTGAGCTTGGTTTGAGCGCGGACTTATGTTTCATGTGATTGCTAACCCGTGCTTGTCCGTGAATCAGCTCCGAGCACCACTCTGATGATTGTTGTCCCCATGGAGTGAGGGGCATTCATCCAGTCCATATCCATTGCTTTAGTCTTGTACAAAACCTTGCCTTGGCGTCCAGAACCCTCGCTCTCTCTGATCACGAAATGGAATGAATTTGAGATATAGTGAAAGAGTAGACTCAATACATCGTCGGCCTAACAGAGTATTAAAGGTCGCTCAAATTTACAATACTCGGATAATTATATTGTTTCAGTGGATAGTACTGATAGTTGTTTTTTGAATTTATGGAAATGATTTAAAATGTGCAATGCATAATATGCATATCTTGTTGGGTTTAGGTATTCAGCTAAAGAAATCGAGGGGCGGAAAAATTTGCAAAGAAGCTGAAGACCTAGACAGTCCCAGGCTATTCGAACGATTCTAATCCTTTCGGAGACTCCAACTTGAATGAGAAGTGAGTTATGTCGTCATTTTCGGAAACTCTAAGCTTGAATTTTATGCATATAAATAGATTGATGGTTTTTTTTTTCTTTGGAATGCACTCCGGTTGAATTTATAGTATGGTTAGGTCAATTCGGTGTTGATTATATATCTTTTTTTTTGAAATGCGTTTTGGTGAATTTATAGTATGGTTAATTTGGTGTTGAACTAATTCTCCAGGAGAGATCATCTAGTAAGATCATGTATATATATAGGGGGAGAGATAGATTGTTGGGCATTTTTTTTTACATGTGTTTTGGTTGAATTTATCTGGGAGAGAGCATTCAGTACAATCAAAGGTTTTCACAGAGCCAGGGCTTTCAAAACATTCCGAATTATAGCAAATCCCACAAGTTCTTGTTTTCACAACCACAAGCATTTGCATTTGCCTGTGCGCATACATCACTTTTTTTTTTGTTTTCTTTATTTAGGAAGCATTATGTATATATATATATATATATATATATATATATATATATATAGATCTTCATATATACTAAAAAACAATTGTGTGTTTGGCTTGCAGGTTAGGTGGAGTTGGAGCTTGGAGCTCAGATTTATACCTAATTAAAGGGCTTCAGGGTTGTTTAAATTTCGGGGTGGGTACAGTTCCATTCCTAAGTTGGGTAGGCAGGTAGGTAGGCCCTTAAGGCTCCATTGCTTCAAACTGAAGCTCTAATACCATGTGTAGGAACCTAAATTTAAGTAAGCTAATAAAATTCATACAATTAAACATAAATTTCTTTCAATGCCTAAGTAATTCAATAATCATCGTATAAGCATATAATATTCATCATAAAATTTAATTTATCCACAACATGAATTAAATTTATGAACAACATGCTAATAATTTACAGAATCATCACATAACTCAAAAAATTCATAAATAAAATACCTCTTCCTGATGCTAAACTCTCGCTTATCTGGTTGTCCTCCTTGCTGCCTTGCCCAACCTGCTGCTTTGACCAAACCCTGCCCAACCTGACTAACCACCCAACCAACTAGAAGCAGCCTGTCTGACTCCCTAGCTCCAGGATACCGTAAGGAACCTGGCCCCCGTGCCCAAAACCCCCAACAACCCGGTGCCCCCTGCAATGATTCACAAAACCCCCCAAAACCAAAAAATATGCCAAACCAGAAATACAGTGCCCTCCTCCAAAATGCTTCCTCCCCCAAAATCATGATGCTCTCCCATTAGACTCCTCCCATCATATCTTCCCCCATCCACCAACTCCCTATCCTCCATTAATTACCTTATCCTCTCCATTATTACCTTATCCCATGCCTTTATTACCTTATCCTTCATTTATTGCCTCATTCCCCCCCCTGCATACGTAAAGTCTTATTATTAATAATTTAAAGTTATTAAGCTCCTTTAATTTATTACTCAAATATTTGATGAGTGAATTAATTAATTAATTAATCATCAACAGATATGAACAATTAATTAATTTATTAATATTATTAAGAAATAATTATTGTTTAACTAAAACATATTAGGATAGTTAGATTATCTAATTAATTATACTTAATAAACCCTATGCACTATTTAACCAGGGTTGTTACACCACCTCAAGATCAAGTATAAAACATGAAGTATCAATCGAGTCGTTTATTTCCTCAACTGACCTCCAGTCCCGGTACTCACCACAGTGCTAGACTCTTACGGCCACGAGACCTCTGAATGGCCCCACCTCTATGAGACAAACTCGAACTTCGCCACCACATACCAAATGATGGGCACAAACTCAAATGTCACTAATTTCCATATTCAGGATGAGCTATTGTGCCATATGGTCCATCTCTGCATTCTATCAAGTGAGTGAGTGGAGTTGATTTGGGAATCCCACTACATTAAGGTGGCAGGACACTTCGACATCGAAAAGACAATGGAAGTACTAAAGAAACATTTCTAATGGCCAAAACTTCGATAGGATGCGGGAAAGTATATAATGTCTTGTACTTCCTATGCTATTTCCAAACCGACAACTAAGAAACATGGCCTGTACACCCCTATTCCTACTCCTTCCAGACCATGGGAATCCATTTCAATGGACTACATGTCAAGCCTTCCATCTACCAAGGGGGGAAATCACTGTGTTTTTTTGGTTGTTGATTACTTTTCCGAGATGGTGATTCTGGCTTCTTGTATGAAGAGCATCACAGTAGAGGCCACTCCTAAACTCTTCTTTGAATGACTATGGGTACATTTTGGAATCCCACAAACCATTGTCTTAGATCGAGATAGTCAGTTCCTCAGCACATACTAGTCAAGCCTCTAGTCATTGTTGGAAACCAAGCTCACCAAATCCACTACTTTCCACCCCAAGACAGATGGCCAAAATGAGGTTGTCAATCAGATGATCATGCATATCCTATGCATGTACAATTCCAATAACCTGGATGAGAATCTTCCCTCTGTTCAACATAGCTAAAACTGATCCCTACAGATGTCAACTAGTCATGACCCCTTTCAGGTGGGGTTGAGATTCCAACCATTGGGTCCCATGGATGTTGCAATACCCCTTGCAGAAACATCGGATGACTCATTCCCTTTTCCAATTGAAGCTGACAAATCCACATGGTTCATTGAGAGGATCCAACACATCTGCCAACAAGTTCAGGATATTTTACAGAATTCCAATGCCAAGTACAAGTAGGGCCATGATCAACACCGGGTGCCACATAAGTTTTAGGTGGGAGACAATGTTTTCTTTCACTTGCAGAAATAATTCCTTATAGGGCCCCATCATAAAAAATTTTTACCACTCCGTTATGGACCTTATACCATCACCAAGGTTGTGGGTGATAATGATTTTGAGCTCAACATTCCCCCTTTCCTTGGCCTACACCCAGTGTTTAATGTGGCTCTCCTTAGACCATATTTCCCACCATTATTGGACATATGAGAGATAGAAGAAAAGTTAAAACCAACAGATATCAACCCTGATTGCATGCAAAATGCATCCAATGATCATATTTTGGACACACAAATCAAGGGCACTCAACAACAAAGGATCTAGCTTTATCGAGTTGTCAAATCAGGGCAACTCCTACACCAAGGCAAGTGGCTCACCCTGGGCCAAATTCAGTAGAAATTCCCTCATCTGATGGGGGAAATCAACACAATGGAGACCATTTATTCCTAAGGGGGGAGGATTGATCCAGATGGATGTCGATGGCCTCCCACATATTCCAACTAGTTCATTTTGGCAGTTTTCCAGTTGGCAGTTTCTTCCTAGTTTTCAGGTCCTGACTTTCGTGGATTTTTTGAGGCCCTAAACAACATTTTTAGGGCTCACCTAGACTGCACACCAGACCAAGTTTTTCCAATATCACGCCAATATTAAATACCACCGAGTACACGCCAACACAATTTTTGTCAGTTGCGTTGAAAATCAAGAAGATGCCCAATGGAATCAAGAAAGGAATCATCAAGAAATATTCTTGAATGATTACTACCAACAACATACAAAGACATGGGATGTCTAGATAACAAACTGGTCAGACATTTAAGATTTCCCTTGATGCATAAAGTCTATGTGAATCACTGGAAGGTACCAAAATCATGTGAGGCAGTTGTATCATAAGAATAAGTGTACTGAAGCAGAAAGAGATAGTGCTCTCCAATAGAGAATTCTATAAAAGGAATCTCTAACATCAGAAACAAAGTTAAAGTTTTTTGAGTTGGATAAGCTACCGATATCAAGCTCACTTTGATCCTGTTGTGTTTTTGTAGTGATGGGAATATAGTCCTATGTCTATTCTATGTCTGATTTTTGAGCAAAGGCACATTGAGGAGAATCTTGTAATTCTGAGTTTTGTATAGAAATGATATGAATTTATATGGTTGTCATATGTGTTTTGTCCTTCACAATGTATATCTTGTTGAAGTTTTGAAAATTCAAGCATTCATTCTCCCAAATGAATTACAAGAATACCATTCTATACCATTAAAGAATCCCTAGGAATAAATTAAAGACCTAAGAAGAAAATTTGGCCCCACTATTAAAAGACAAAAAATAATGAAGAGAAATTGAAAACCCAGAATGAGAAGTTGACCCCATAGGAAAAAATACACGCACCTGGATTAGTATAAATATAGGTTGGATCATATTCATGTGGACAAACATACAACTCTTCTTTTGCAGTGCATACTAGCCAATTGTCAACAGTAGTAGTGGATTTTTGTTGGAGCATTCCTGGAGACTTTCTTGAAGGCACTAGGCTTGAAGAAGCCATTTCTTGTTTGTTCTTGGCCATCTTAATGATGAGCTATCTCTTGCAAGCGCTAGAATTGGGGAGGAGTTTCTTTGTATGGTATTTTAATCTATTGATGGTGATGTACTGGTAATATATTGGAGTAAATTATTTTATGAGAAAAGTTGTTGGGTTTTCTCCCAAGGTTGGGTTTCCCAGGATAAATTATTGTCTTCTTGTGTCTATTGTGCATGGTTAATATTTCTAGATCTTTTTATTTCCACTACATTGTTATAGTTGAGATTTTCACTGTATAGTAATTCTATGATACGTGTGGTATGAAAGTGAATCTTGTTTTTGAAATCATAAGACAATAACTATCAAGATCCGAGAATCATAAAAATCAACATATCTCTGATATGATGGAATTCTTCCAGTAATAAAGATATGGATTTTTTTATTTAATTGGTGTCTACTATGTATGAGTTGAACATGTGTGTATTTTTTTAATTCTTAGTCCGAATAGTTTATGATACATGAGTTACATGGATGCCAATTGGAGTGTCTTTTCATGTGTTTGAGCCTTCATCCATGTCATAAGACCCTATGGTCTATGTGATCCTCTCTGCATCTCGGGTGAGATCTTCTTCGATCTTGGTTGAGGATTGATATGTCATTTGGAGTTTTTGTTGGACAACTCTGGACAAACCTTGGGTCTAAAAATCCCTAGCATTAAGAAGGATGGGACACACACAAGCATGGACCGAAAGTTCCCAACAAATGGTTCTGTTATCGAGACCTAAATTCTTGTCGAGATTGATAAAGGAAAATAAAAATGAGTTGGAATCCGTCTGAGGATATTCAAGGCTGGATAGAAGAGAAATAAGATGAGTTTTCCCTACAAGAGACATAAGGATTGAGGGTGAATGTGAAGGAATGAAAAGGAAGATATCTTTACTCGGATAAGCATGAGATCTTCTGTGTGGAATTTCCTTGTCTATTGCATGAATGGCTAAAGAGGAAAGCTTCTTTAAATTTAGTTGCATTGTCATTGAAGCCAATAGTTTGAGATCAAGACATGTTTGATATATTGAAGGAGCTAGATAACAAGTGGACTCAAGCTATTGATTTTTGGTTTGCTCGAGTGAAGGAACGATGCATTATTGAGTTTGTTGTAAAATATAGTGATTCTTTCAGTGAGGATGAAGCAAAGTTTGAAGAAGGTCCAAGGAAGTAGATGCTCAAAGAGATTCCACTTTGGAACAAGGTGTTGTTCATAGAGAGAAGGATGATCCACATGGAGCCCAATAGAATGGTCGAGTAAACCCCCTATCACTAGAGGGGGGATTTGGAAAAGGTGGGGGAAAAGGAGCCAGAATATGGATCCATTGAGGAGGATCCAAGAAGTTGTTGAGATGAGGTGACATGTGGAATGGACCCATAAGAGAAGAGGAGGAAAAGAGTTGAGAGGTATGCAAGAAGAGTTGTGATAAATGTGGAAATAAGTAGCGAGGAGTGTGCAATGAGGGGTCAGGTACAAGATGAAGAGAAAATAAACCGCACCAAATGATAATGCGAGAGTGGATGTTGTGCCCGAGTGAAGCAAAGATGAGGATAGGCCCACGAAGAGGCATGGTATGAAGGATATGGTGTCTAGTAGGGATACTAGTACGGACCTATGTGACGAAGTCCGCACCCCTTAGTTGTTGTATAATGTTGCAACCTTAGAGGAAGATGAAGCACAGAGCAGTGGTGCGTTGATAGAAAGAGAGAATGGCACGCAAAGTGGCACTATTTTGTTTGGAGAAGGTGATTGTGTGCGGATTGGTAGTATGTAGATCGGACTGGGAGATATCCCACAGATTTATAGTGCGCAGGTCATCCTGGAATAAGTATCACACATTTTTGGTGCATATCTAGGATAGGAAGGAAGGGCACAAAATGTTGGTGTGCTAGAAAAAGAGGAAGATGGAGGTTACCCTAGTGGTGGGGGAGATGAATTAATAATAGTGGATGGTATTACATAACTGCAAGTAGATATCTCTTTGGTTCACATCATGAGAAGTTTCAAAAGAAGATGGAAATACCCCCCCTTGGTACTACCCCCCTTGCATATTTTTAATCAAGAATAAAACACAATAGATATTGGAGAGATTGGAGTTGAAGAATGAGAAGAATAAATAAGTGAAGAGAAAAGTAAATAATAAGGTGAAGTCAACAATACTTTACCCCAAGCGATAGTGGTGTGGACAGGTACAACCAATAGCAGTAAGAGAAGAGGAACTAGCTCCAGTTCGAAGATGGTGAATCGGGAAAGTACGTTGAGGTTTCCCGTGTTCCATGGAACAAGTAAGGATGATGCAGAGAAATATTGGTTCACTTATGAAGCAATCTACTTAGTAAAGAGAGTTACAGACAATGTGGCTAAGATTGCGCAAATATATATTATATCCATTAAAATTATTAAAATATATAATTAAATGTTAATAAATAAAAAATAATTACTATTTTTAATATTTGTATTAAATATATACAATAAATAAAACCACTAAAAAGTAACTTGAAATCAAAATACCCTTCCCATTTCCTCATCATACAAGCACATGCATTTCTAATAGAGAAATAGAGAACCCATACAGAACACGGAGCATAAGAAAACCTGAATAAATCCTAGTAACCAAATAACCTCAAGACCCAAAATATTATCACATGTTAACTGAAATCACAAGATTAGATATGTTATACAAAAGTCCATCATGACGAGACTCCCATTTTTAGTAGCATCAACTACCATGCACTCAAATTGTCTCATTTTTGGTGATCTATGTTTTTTAGTGAATTGAAGTTCCATGTGTTGTGATAATGTTTTTGAAAAATTGACCATCTAAGTTATTTTAAAATTGGCCAAAATCCCAAGGTCAAAATTCCATAAACAATATTTGTTGGAATGTGGGTGAAATCATGAAGATGGGTTACACTTTTTCTTGTTTTATGAGAAAAAACTGCATTTTCACAAGTTATTCAACTTCCGACATACAAAAGTATATTTTTTATTTAGAATTTCACTTTATAGTAAAAACAAATCTTGTGAAGAATTTTGTTAGCTTTCTAATGACTATTTTTCAATTTTTTTTTATCACGATTTGATATGTCAATTTGACAATTGTTTAATAGTATGTTCCTTAAACATGAAATGAATGATAATGAGTTACTTATTTCTACAACAATGTATCTATTATTAAACTTATGTTTTTAAGAAATGAAATATGCTGCAACAATCTACATAGACTCTATTTTATTATGACTATAATTTTGAATCTAACGAATTATAGGAATTATAGGAATTGAAAGTAGATTCAATTTTGGAAATGTTGGTGTCATTTTCGAAACCAAATTCTTAGTATTTGCAGGAGTCCGCAACCTACGAAGTTCAATTAAGCTTGGGGCAATTATCTGGTTTTAGTTTTCAGTCCCAATTTCCTTTTTTTAGGCCGAAAAAATAATATTACGGCCGAAAGACTAAAATCTAATGGAAATCGTCAAAATTGAACGGTTTCCAAGTTTTTCGGCCGAAAAACCATTCTTTCGACCGAAAGACTGTCGAGCGAATTCTTTCCATCGGAAAAAATGAAACGACATGTTGTATCATTTTCTTTCGTTCCAAATTGTATAAATAGGCTTTCGGCCGAACACATTTAACACAATTCATCGGATGGACAGACAGATATAAGCTCAAGGATAGGGATTTCAAAGCATTTCTATTACTGATTGCAGCTGTATTCTTTTCTTTCTTTATTTCTTCCCTCTGTTCCATAGGATTAATCAGAGGATCAATATCGATACATGGTGGTTTTATAAAGCACTTAAACAAAGTTTCGAATCATCTTTTTTTTTTTTTTTGAATAAGGTAAATGATGTTTGTTCAAGTTTTTATTGGAATAACAATTTATATGTTGAAAGATAAATGTTGAGCATTTTTTCAAGGTGAAGTCTTTGTTTAACATATATTTTATAGATAACTATAAAATTCATGGGAAACAAAATTTTGTGCAAGAGAAAATATGATCGCACTCGAGATGATACTCGCCAAATCGAACAAAGGAAAGAGCTTTATCGGAGAAAGAAATAAGAACGTGCAAATATTGAAGAAAGAAACGATAATAATGTCAATAGATATTTTCGACAAGAATAAGTTCAACCAGGTATGCATGCACATATGATGATCGAACACATGACACACATTGGGACTATATTCAAAAAGTACAAAATTCAAAGTATAGAATTCAAATTAAAAATATTGTAAATAATATAATTGATTGTAATTACAATTTGATGTTTTAAAAAAAACATAAATAGATTTGTCTCATAAATTCGAAGAAGACGTTGAAACCAAAATTGAATCAGAATATGAATCACCTATAGGTATGTGTACATAAATTTAGATTAATACAAGATGAACACTCAAGTATATATAACTTAGTGAATTTGTGTTCGGGTTATGTTTTTTAATATAAACTTTAAATTGAAATATGCAGGAGAATCTATCAACA
>ML820775.1:11599-30521 GCA_009831015.1 Picea engelmannii
TTCATACAAAATAAAATGTACACCCTTTTTTAATAACTATATGAAACCTTTGGTGATTTCAGCATAATTGGCAGCGAAGCGTCTAAGGATGTTTGCTTTCCCTTGAAAACTTTGAAGTTAGATGACAGATTTAGGAGGATTCAATTTAATGATTTCCTCAACTTTGAAGGGATCAACTCTAGTCACATACCTGGATACAATGAAACCAAGTAAGCGACCAGAATCCACAACAAAAATGCATTTGTGTGGGTTCAAGTGAATGTTGTAATATCGACAACGGATGAATATTTGGTGTAGGTGATCTACGTGATCGGACCACTTGGGAGATCAAGTAGGGAGATCATCGAGGTAAGGTTGTACGATATATTTAATTTCATGGAAAGTATAGGACAGAGCCCATTGGAATGTTTCACCATCATTTTTAAGACCAAAAGGTAACTTTCGATATGTGAAATTTCCCCATGGGAACATAAAAGCATTTTTTTGTTGGTCCTCCGAAGTAATTTCAATTTGATTATAGCCGAATAAGCCATCCATAAATGATAATACTTCACATTCAGAAAAATCATCGATGATCTGATCGATGAAGGGGGTATGGAAATTGTATATAGGACATGCCTTATTGAGGTCCCTATAATCAATGCATACTCGGATGGTGCCTCTCTTTTTGTTAACTGATATGATGTTGGAAACCCATTCAGTTAGGGGCATGGGGTAAATAAAAATAGTGTTTAGTAATTTTTGAACTTCTTCCTTAATGACGGGCTCTGGGGTAAGTTTTAATTTCATGTACAATACTTTGTGGGTCAATACTTGTCATTTGTTCATAGGACTAGGCGAATATGTCACATAATTATTTGAATAGGGAAGTATAAGCTTCAATTTCTTCAGGTGAACAATCTGCACCTATCTGGATGTTTTCCATGACCCCAGGTTTAACTGAAATTTCAATCGAAATGGTTTTGGAAATATTCCACAAATTTCCTTCAGATAAAATATGGTATGATGTGGAAGGTAAAAGGGATGGATCTTGGATATCAGTTGAAACAAGGGTTTGTATATGGGTCTCTTTCTTCTCTCCAAGGGGAAGGAAAGAGGATATATTATGGAAATCCTCCCAAGGTTTATCTTGTAAAGTCATGAATTCCATAATAGCTTCATTTAAAGGAAGGACGATGTTGAGAAAGTCATGAGACGGTGAAACGTTGGTAGCCCAAGAGGGAGGGAAAAAAGGATCTAGTTTCTCATCCAGTAGGAGACTAGAATGAGAATAAGGAGATTCTCCTATCGATTGTATGACTAAATATTCCATATCAATTGGTGAGAGTGGCATAGTGTCTCCATAAGACTCCATATTAGATGGGTGAGGGATTACCCAGGGATCATTGCAACCGATGGGTGTTCTGTCAACTGCGAAGATCATATTGATGAATAAAGTTGGATGTAAATATGGTGGAGGTAGGGGAACATTACCCATTAATGAGGGGTAAAGGCCAGCCCTAATGCTTTCTCATATCGAAGAAGACTCTCCTATAAAAGGGACATTTTCATTAGGATTTATTTTCCATCTGGGGTACATAAGTTGAGTTGGTCTATAATGACGATCTTCCCTTGATGGGGGAATTTAACAAGTTGAAAGACACTAGATGCAACATCCTTCATGGTGTAAAACTAGGTGCGACCTAAAAGAAAATTTTAGTCAAGTGTGGCATCAATTACCTCGACTTCTACCAAAACGGTTTTTCTTATGAGTTCAATGGGTAATGAGGGGAGAATTCTTTGAGGTTTGAAAAAATGATCATCAAAAGATTTCAGGATGGTTTCTGATGTTGTAAGTTGAGGAGAACCAAGAGCTTTCCAACATGTCAAGGACATAATGTAAGTTGGGATGCTTTCATCAAGCATTGTTTGAAATAAATTTTATTAAGAGATCAGACAATGATTTGTAATGTTAATTGGTATGATAGGCGAGAATTATTGCAACTTGTGTTGAAGGAAATAACATTAGATTCTGCAGGGTCAATTCCACCAATGGATGATAATAAATATTTACGCTACATGGGGCAGGACTACAGTTCTTCAAGTGTCGACATGGCACAAGGGGCTTGGGAGAGATCTTCTACTATACTATAGTGTTGGGTTTCCCGAGAATTAGTATTATGCGTAGTATGAATAAGTACTCCCTTCGTAGGGCATAAGACAGGTTCGATAGATGCCTTCTCTAGTGTGAGAGGTCCATTAGGTGGGGTGGATGTGGACGGATCCTTGGGTAAAGAATCACCTTTTGGAGAATCATAATTCTTGGCTCTAGTAGATATAGCCACAAATTTAACCATCAATATGTTTACAAACAAGTATTCAGGGTTTCCCCTAGGTGGGGGTGGTTGAGTTTGCACAACCAGTTGTTGTTGCTGGGGGGGAATGGATTTGTTAATACTTCAGGTGTAGAATAGGATGGGCCTTGTTCAATATATTTATAGATTTCAGTGAGACAAGGACAATATTTGGTGAAATGATTATGTTTACAAATCATGTAGGGATATTTTTCCTTTCATTAAGGTTTACCCTCAACATTGTTTTTTTGTGTCGTGGGACCCGAATTCTTAGAATTGTTTTTATTTTTCTTATTATTGTTACCCTTATTTTTTCCTCAGGATTGTTGTGGGTTTTTGGGTGTGGTTGACTGCATTGAATTAACCTCGAAGGTTTGGGAAAGGGGCTTAGTGGGAGTGCTTGTATGGACAGATGAGCCAAGGTTGGTAGCTTTATTTGATTGACTATGTTTCCTAGTCATCTAACCATATGTATCAGTAAAAACATGAACTATCATACCATCAACATGGGGTCCAGGTGCAGGCTTGGTTGGATCATTCGATGACCTAGGAGCATCAAGAATCAATTGGTATAATGTTCCCTATTGAGAGTATATCAAGTCTAAATACTGGGCTCGACTAATGACTTGTTCCTCAGTGACGACGCTGCCCATGGAGACATCTCGAGCGATAGGTGGAAAAAGAGACTCGATGAAATAATAATCTAATAATTGATATGGGATTGTGGATTTGATTAATCGATGTTGAAGCCTCCACTCATGAATGTGATCTGAAATGTGGATGGAGGTTGATTGGCGTAACGAGGTTAAGAGATCGGTATCAGTCTCATAGTGGATAGGTAATTGGAAGTGTGTCAAAAATTCCATGGAAAGGGAATTAAAGTCATAAAAGGAGTTCGACAGTAGTTCTATATACCATTTGTTTGTTGATCCTGTAAGAGTTCACTGGAAAAGTCATAATCAAATGGAATCGTCCATCAAGGAGTTCGAAGAAACCCATAGGTGGAAAGTCATCACATGATTGTTTGGATATTCTCTAGTATTTCTGTCAAACTTGGGAATATTGGAAGGTATGCGGGGGGGAAGGGAATGTCATATGGGATCATTAGTCAACCGTGAAAGATCAGGAAAATCTAAATTTTCCAAGAATGAGTCATTTTTTACCTGTGGAGGTGGGTTATATGGTCCCCCTCCATATAGGTGTTGTTCTGGAGATCATCCTCCATAAGGTGGTCTAGCAGGGGGTCCTCCACCATAGGGTGGTCCTCCTCCATAAGGTGGTCCCCCAGGAGGTCCTCCTCCATAGGGTGGTCCTCCTTCATAGGGTGGTCCTCCAGGGGGTCCTCCACCATAGGTTGGCCCACCATAGGAGGCTCGCCTACATAGGGTGGTCATCCAAGAGGTCTCCCACCATAGGGTGGTCCCCCTCCTCCATGGGGTGGTCCGCCACCATAGGATGGTCCTCCAGGGGCTCCTCCTGGTTGAGTGGAAATTACAAGATTGGTGGGTTATGGAAGTTGGTTCCATACAATATTTTATATTCCTGGTTAAGGGTGTCCAAATAGTAGGATCATGGTGGTAGAGGGAATATTTTGGCCCCATGATGGGTGTTGTTCAATAGTTGGGGGATTCTCCCCAGTTGTTTGGATCTCCCAGTGATAATATGACCATGTGGCTAGGGGTTTCCCCTAGTCAAATAAAGGTTGGATCCTAACAGGAGGATATGCCCTCGTTAAAAATGATCCATAAGTTGAGAGTTTACCCAGAATATAGGTTGGCTGGATATTTTCCCTGAATATAGGGGTTGTCCACTAGTGAAATGCTGACTCATAGATGTGTGTTGGCCAAAACCCATTAGTTGACTTCCCTGGGGAGGTAATCCTCCCATTGAATATTGTTGTTCAAAGAGGTTGGGATCATCTCCTAAGAACAATGGGGTAAAAAAAGGTTTCCCCCCAGTGGGGGGTGTAGAAGGTTGTGTTCTTGAAGGTGGCAGTACAATGGTTGGAACAATAGGTGATATAGATGTAAATGTTGATGTTTGGGTTGTGGAAACATTCGATTGAGCCTGTTTTGGTGTAGATTGGATGGGAGAGGAATGGGGGAAAGCATTTTGAAGCATATGGGAGATACCAAATATGAGAGGATGAGGGGTGTGTGAAGAGGCATGTGATTGATCTCGTCACAAGAGTTTGAAAGAAAATTCTATAGTTGTATCTAATTGAGTGAGGATGCTGTGGGGTTTTTCAAGGGTTTTCATAGGGTTGGATGGACCAAAAACCTGTGGTGGTGTGATGAAACCTTCAGATGAATGGATTTTTTGGGTTTCCATGCTCACGAAGTATTCACAAGGTACAAGTGGTAGATGGGGTAGTCGTTATCGATTTCAGGTTCTTCGATAGAGTTTACCTAAGAAGGAGGGGACCGAAAGGGTCAGTCAAGGGTGGATTTGCAGGGAGTACAAAGACCTCTCAAAATTTGTCTCCTTCTAGGTGTTCAAGCAAAGGGGTAACAACACTTCCTACTTTAGAGTGGTTTTCCTCATGGAATTCCTCTTGAAGGTGGTCTTCAGATAAGTTGGGAGGAAAAAGTTTGTAATGTAGTGGAGGAAGACCTCACATCCTTCGAGACCTATGCAAGTTTTTATTGGACAGGATTGATATATGACAATGACATTCCTAAATTCAACTAAATAAAATAAACAAAACATGCTAAGGAATCTAGGAATTAAATAAACAAACCAAAGCTTCTTGCCATGAACACACTAGTTGGTTATGAAATCCAACATCGTGGGAACATGTGATAAGGGGAAGGGATAAGGGGGTGGATTAGTTACATTGGCAGCCTTCTTAATAGACCTACACCTTGGTGCAATCTCCCTGATAGTCTATCCATGGGTTTCCCTCCAAGGAGCCTGAGTGAGTTTGACCAACATCTCATCCAGGTATAATGAAGACTCCCCTTTGTCGTCACCTTGTGTAAGAGTTGTAAATATTATAGAAACTAGGGTCACCAACTCATAGTCAGCCTCCTTGAGGGCACAATCAATAGTTTGTTCCAATAGTATGGGTAGGTTATCAAGTTTGAAATTCCTCAAAAAGATTGAGAACAAGAGGACGAAAAAAAGCTTCAGAGGACCCTGAACGGATTCATGATTCATGAAGTTCCAAGACAAAATGGAAACATCCAATTCTTAAGAAGAATCCCCAATATACTATTGTTCCACTATGTTTGGTTAAGCTTCAGAGGGGTAATCTATGTTTCCCAACCGCATGCGACCTCATGTGTAGCTCCTATGTGAGAGAGGGTTCTCGGTTATGCCTATATGAAAGTTGGGTTTAAGCACTCTTTAGCATTATATGGTTTGTGTTCATGGTATTGGGTAGTTTACTCGCTTATCTTAGTCCAAAGACCCTATACCTAGACTATTGTTGGTGTTCTTAAAAAAGAAAAATTCTAGTTAATTTTATTAACGCGTGTTCATTTTTAAAGTTTTTTTTTAGTCAAAGGGTTGCGTGGAAGTGAAACTTATGATGTGAAAATACTCGAATCTAAATGGATGCAAAGGGATGAAATTTCAACAATTTTTCTTTCAATGAATCTTATTTATGAGAGGGAGAAGAGTATCTTTCTTTTTGGTTTTTATCTAAGAAAACACCCTAATGCATATTGATTCATATGTATTCTTGCAAATGAGACAATAGAACAATTTTTTCAGCCAAACTCATGGAATGATTTACGAAATTCCCAACCAAGCACAAATTGTTTCAATGATATTTTAAAACACTCTAAATGAAATGTTTTTTGTTTCTTTTATTTTTTCAAGCTACATGAAAATTGAACTAAAAAATTCTTCTTCAACCTTTGCTTTCAATTGACAATGTTTTGAAATGAATGCAAAATATGGAAGAAAAAACCAAGCATTCAAACTAAAATCACACAAAAAGATTTTAAGTCTAAACAATAGTTTGAAAGGTTCTCAAATGATTTGGGAAATGACAAACATTCAAACTAATGAAAGAGAGACTTGTATAATAAAATGATAGACTTTGCGAAAAAATCTTCTTAGACAACTATGGATAACCTTATATTGGAATGAACTGATTAAACTAGATGATCTTGTTTGTACCTATCAATCACATGAGATGGCCACAAAAAGAAGATAATTTTCAAAATTTTCAAAAAAATTGAAGCAAAATCAAAGATACATGCCTAAGACGGGTATGGAGTGTTGAAGGAGACCATTGGGAAAGGATCTAGCTGATTTTTTTGAAGGATAACTCTTTAAAAAAGAAGGTTTAAGGGGTCATTCACTCCCTATAGAGAGAGCTAGTGCGATCGGTTTGTGACCCATCAAGAGGAGAAATGTGATCGAAGAGTATGTTCGCTCCTGGTAGACTTGGGAGCAGGGATGGTCACTGCTCCAAAGGAGGAAAACATGACCAGGATGGTTTCGGTCACTTTGTGCACACTGGGGAGTTGCAACCAACATAAACAAAAAATAAAAAGTGAGATCTAGGATGAGATCTATGAGATCCAAGATAGAGGTTTCCTCAACTAAACTCAGGAAAGAGCACAACAAAGTTTGGCAATTAGATCAGAACATTTTAATGGGTAAATTCCCAGAAAGAAATCATGTAAAGAAGGAAGAAAAGTGCACAAAAGGCGATCTCCCCAGTATGGTCACCAATATATTATAGGGACTTTACACCATGTAGGAGCTAAGCTCCCTAAGTTTCTTTTTATACCTAATACAAGAACAGAGATACAAACAAAGGATTCTTCTAAACTTGATAATATGTCATAACATACAAACATACCAATTCTCTATGAATGGACACACAAACTTACATGAAAAATCAATTAGAGGGAAACATCCAACACATCTTCTATTAATAAAGTAAGCGATATCACAACTTAGAGGTGTAAAATAAAGAGATATCTTTCTTCCAAGCTCCTTTCCCAAGATTTGCCACCAAAACGCCAGAGTAACCTTACTACTTCTTTCTCCCCTTTTCCCATGTAAATGGGTTGATTCTTATAGGAATTTAGGGATAATGCCATACAATTAATAATATAAGATCATCAGGCTCATAATGTAATCCTTCTCGAGACTAAACATCAAGAAATTAGAGTAAGGTCTCATCCATCACCACCAAGTCCAAAAAAGGGAGGTTCTAGGCTCGGTTGTGACATAAGAACATAGACAAAGAGACTCGATTGCGACTTGGCAGTCCAGAAAGGGTGACCAACCCTTTCGATTGGGAGCTTGAGAAAGGAAAAGGGTGACCAAAGGGAAATTAGGCTAGAAACTCAGGGGGGAAATGATGAAAGTGGATGAATTGGGTAGGTGACCTCTAGGAGATGATGTCCCAAGGGTTAGGGGGTTAATAAATCTATAACACCCATACCGTCAACACATGCATCTACTATAACCATGTCAAATTTCAGTGCATACAAACAAAAACTGAAAATTTTCAGTGTTGGCTCCATTCACATGTGAATTTATGCGAGATCAAATTAAAATCATAATTTCCACTAATTGGTAAATGGACAACCTTGAAAATTGTTAAACGAACCAAATTAGTTAAAATTGGAGATGATGGTATAAACCTAAGTTAGATTCTCTTGGTTTCAAGAATGATGTATTATCTAATGAACAAGGCCAACCACGTGAAGGTGGAAGCTCATATGCCCCCACCCCACACATCACTCTCAATTCCCTAATACAAAATTTATTTACTATAAAATATTTGAAAGCAACATAGTAAGAATCAAACATAGAAATTAAGAAAATAAAGATTTAAGGTAAATGAAATATAATAAATCAACTGAAAATATATAAATACATACCTTGTGCATTTCAACATTTCGATATCATTAATATTCTTCTTCATCCAACTCAACATCTGTATTATCTGGTTCATAATTGGTGTTGAAAGGATTGACAATATTTGCATCATCATCAATATTGTCATTTCCAATATTCATATCATGGTATATATCATCATCATGAGCATTGTCTCATGCATTTGGTTCAACTTCTTCAAGTTCTTCATCTGACACATATTCATCGATATCATCTTCATCTAGAACATTGTCTCGAACATCTCCTTGAACTTCTTCATCGTGTTCGTCTGACACATGAACTAATTGCACCTCTAAATCATCTTCTTCCGCTACATTATACTTTATCATCCTTCCTCTTGGATCATATGTAACAACATATGAATGACCCCCTCTACCTAAAACATTTGTGTAAAATACCTATTCGCATTGGCTTGGAAGAACATAGGGCTCTGATCCTAGCTCAACATTCCTTGTATTAACTATGGTAAATCTATTAGCATGTTGAATAACAATTCTATCAGGATCATGTTCATTCATTCGTAGCATGTACCATTTAATGTCGAACATAACTAATTTGAAGGATTTAAACTCACACTCAATTTTATCATCCAAATACCCATAATATTGATTTTCAGAGACTTTCAGATGTCTGCCACTTCTAGAGGAAACATTAGTAACCTAAAATACTACATTTATCCCACTATCAGAATTTTTCATCTTTTCATTGAACGTTTTGATGCGAAATTTGTGTCCATTTCACCACGTAGCCTTGTGGTGTTTCAACTGAAATATGTTATACACGTAAAAATACATTTTCAATTGATAAACATATTTATACTTGGAAATTATGAAAAATAATAAGAAAAACATGCCATGTACATCAATATAATATTAAAAAAAAATAAACAATATGGGTGAATATGATTTCCTGTTTATCTTTTAAGCCATATACTAAATTAATTTCCATATGTGTAAGATTGGTATCTCCTTTACATTCAGGTTCTTTAACCAATGTAGCCATACCATTATAACCTACCATTCTTACATTGTATAAATCATTCAATCCATACCTTCATCCAATCAAGATTGTTTGCAATGTATAAATGTATTGCATCTCACTCTCGGCTAGCTGTATGAAAATAAAACAATTCAAATATAATCAATTACCATGGTATACCATCATAATAATGGGTTATGTAGGAAGACTAAAAGTTAAATAAGTACGATACATATAAAAACTAAAAATTTAAATGTATCATAAATCTCCACCATATACTTATATGTCTATTTCCTCATTCTACCTTTCCCCAATAGGTGCTCCCCTTCAATTTGTTGGTATTGGATTTGACATCCCATATGTGATCCACATTAATAATTGTATATATTTTAGGAATATATTGAGTCATATAAACCATGGCTTGATATACTATACATCCCTCTACCATAGAACATGTTATCTCTCTAGGAGTATCTTTAGGTTGTAGATCAAGAGAGCCTGGTAACTTAATCATAATTCTTAATGATGTATTGAAAACTGGATCAAAGAGGAATAATCACACACTCACTCCTTCACTCAATATAATTTGAATATATCTAGACAAAATAAGGCCTTCAAGAGCTATTGATTAGAGAGTTTGCAAAATATAGGTGTATGGAGAATGATAACTATGTCAACAACATCACATATATTGAAAACACATGTGAAAGGTTGAAAATAACCAACAGAAGATTTTGTGATCTTAGCTTACTAATGCAGAGATAAGATAACACTCATCAATCATTAAGTAAACCAGGAAATGAACATAACATTCAACTCACAAGTGCAGAATAAGAAAGATGAATAGAGGTCTGAGAAATATCAATGAAAGAGGATTATCATTCCAAAATATATGTCAAGGTTTTTACAATAAAGATTGCATAAAATTATTTAATCTTGAACCCTTTACAAAGCTGCCTCAATGGGATTAAATAGGTTTTACAAATTTGACTAAGATCCTCAAAATCTGGATCTGAATGACACCTATAAGATCGAATCTAAGCCAATGCAAAAATATAGGATGAGAACCTATTTATAAGGGATAGATATCTCAACCAAAATCCAAAAATTTAGCTCCGCCTGAGCTACCTTGTGGATGTAGAAGTCCTTCACTTCATTCATCTGATACCTGGAGCAATGACTCATCCATTGAACGCTGAAAATTAGGTCAACTTTGAACAAAAGTGTTACACACAGAGGGTTAACGAGTTGGTGGCGCACTATATGGAGAAAATTCATTTTGTGCTACAAACTCCTGTAGATGCCAGTTTTGTCAAAATTATTCAAAATTGATTGAAAGATTCTTTTGAAAGTGGAGATCTTGTCTCATAAAAACACATATTATTGCCATTTGTTATCTTTATTGAGACTACTTAGACTTCATCTCAATAACCATATCCATACATGTTTCTTTAAGGTAATTTCCATACTTTCATTAGACTTCAAACATCTTAGTTCATCATAGGTCATCATCCATACAAAACCTTTGAATCAATCTCTGAATCAATCACCATGCTTGGGAGAACTAGAAGAAGTAATTTCTTTTAAGAAGATATCCAAATAATTGTTGCTAAGCATATTCTTGTCCAAATATAAGTGTTCAACTAGATTTTTGTTTTCTACTCTCAAGCCAAGGTTCTCTTTGTAAAGATTTACCAATTCTTTCCTCTAAATCATATTTTTCCCGATGTTCTTATTCAGTTGGTTACACTCCCCTCCTATTTCATCTATTTGACTTGGGAGTTGTCTACCAAGTGTGAAATTCTCCTGATGTAGCCTCTGATTCTTTTCCTGAACTTCTTTGAGTTGTCTGTCTACATCTTTGAATAATTTAGTTGAATTATCTTTAGGTTCTTTCTCTATCTCTCAGTCTGAATCTTATGGAGATTCACTCAATTGAACTATGACTGCAAGTGCTTCCTTTTCAAGAGGAGATACTTTAAATTTTTATAACCTAGCTACAGGTTTTACAACATTAGTGCATGGATGGGAATCCTCTTCTAATACAATCTTTCTCTTGGATGAACTTCAGAGGGTTGGTGTATCAATCCTAGCTTGGATAGGCTGAGGATTATCTTCAATATATGTGGGAGGGAGCTCCACAGGAGGATTTATTTTTTCTTCAAGAACCACCTCTTTAGCCTTTCCTTTTCTTTTTCTTCTTTTATATACTTGGACAGGTAAAGGTTCCCAAGGAATGTATTCTTGAGGGGACCGTGGTGTTCCAGATACAGAGGGAAAGGTGGGAGTAGAAGGTTGTGCCATTTCAAGTGAGGGAGCAGAAGGTTCAGAAGGAGAAAAATACTATGGTATTACAAATGATGGGACAAAAGGAGCAATGGGATGTGTTTCAGACTTCTTCTTAGGGGTTTTTAGTTTTGAAGGGGAATGAGGCAAATCAATTTGGTAATTTGAAACAAACATGAAAGTGGGCCAATCCTTCCCTTCCTTCTTCAACTGTTCAAGGACTATGAGATTTATTAAGGGATGGTGGAAAATGGACTTTTGAAGCTTATCAGGTTTTCATTGTGCAAATGAAATCATCCTTTGCAAGCTCATGAAAAGGAAATAAGGTAAGTCTATCTCTTTCTTATCAGCGAAATGGAGAAGAAGCTTGAAATGGTATTGCAAAACCCAGTTGTATCTTCCTTCACGGGTGAATAATCTCTTAATGATGAAGAGAAACTTGTCATATTTCTCTATAAACCACTTCCTTGGCACACCCTTCACTAAATCACTTCCTCTATGCTCAGGCCTGAGCATATATTGACACTAGTCCTCCTTTTCTCATTTATTTTCTTTGAACCATAGTTCCCCTGTCCTAGGGATATCGTTTACCTCTGCAATCAAATCCACTGTCAAATGGATTTCCAAGGGACCAACCTGTCTCTTTCTACTCTTGTAATTTTGCACAAAATCTCTTAAAACCTCTAGGTGATGTCCTTCGAGTTTATCACAGAACCTCCAACATCCCATTGCGCTTGAATGAGTTCACATGGTTAGGATTTTTCTCGATTAGAGTGGTCTCAGTGGGCTCGAATCAAACCATAGAGCCTGACCTCTTCCTAGGGATGGGATCTTTTCTTGGAGCCATCGTAAGTAGAGTGGCTACTGTAAAAACTTTTTCATAGAGAAAATTAGAAGAAAACTCTAAAACAAACAACCTTGCTTTCTTGAGAAAACCTATATAACCTTCCCTTTGTTGGCAAGTTGTAACTGTATAAATGGTCTTAGGTGTTTGATCAATATATCGGAACTCTAAAAACACCTTCTTGATATAGCTTTTACCTCGGAAGCTTTGAAAACTCAAAACAGAGTTTTCCCCCAAAGTTGGTTGTGCACCCTATGTAAAAATGATGAGTTGTGTTGACAACAATGGTTGAGTTGGTAGCGCTTTAAGTACAAAAGTACCCAGATGTTCTATTAAGTCATTACCATGAAGAGTAACGATATACGGAAGTTCAAATCATGACTTGACATCAAAATGATAGCTTATTATGGCCTAAAAATGACTCTTATGATCCATGACTCACTTTTAGGAAACAAATGGCTTGTCTTTTGACCATATAAACCTAGGATAATGATTTTGATGACCACATATAACAACCTCATTTGAAATGATTTAGACTTGATGACTAGACTCAATGAAGGACACATTTTATTGAATGGCTCAAGAAACTTAAAACTCAATTAATCACCTAAGACATAAATAAAAATGTTTTTTTATTGGGAGATAACATCTGGCTCTAATTGGGGATGGAAGCCTCCCTGCGAGGTTTCAAGAACTCATAAGACTAGTTTCCTTTCCTATCACCTACAAAACTTACAAAATAAGTGAAATTCTTGTTCCATTGGGCATGGAGTTATTATGAAACTTAAACTGAAAAAGAAATGATATTTACAATGGAGAAGGCTTAAAAAAACCTTAATAGAAATAGGTTTTGAGAAAACTCCCATTGACTGGGCCACTAAATACCTCATTACCTTCCAGGTTATGTAAGAGTAAAGTGTTGTTCTACAACACTTGAGAGATGATGAAAGGACCAGTCCACAAAGTGTCAAATTTCCCATGCTTTCCTTTATCATGTCTGTAAGAATCCCAATTAAAAACAAGATCCCCTGTTTGGAAAAGATCTTCTTTAGCCTTCTTATCAAAACTCTTTTTCATATTCTTCTAATGTGACTCTATATTCTCAAGTAATTTCTCCCTTACCGGATGAAGATCAACTAGATGAAGAATCCTTCTAACCAAATCCTTTGGTTCCCCTTCTTCTTCTTGAAAAAATTTTGCAACATGTAGTGCAAGTTGGATTGGAAAAATGGCTTCAGTTCCATACACTAACTTGAGTTGAGAAGTGCCAATGGACGTCTTATTTTTCACTCTATCAACCCATAGTGCAAATTTTAACTTAGAATCCCAACTCCTTTTATTTTCTTCAAGCATATTTCTAATGATCCTCACTAGGATTTTGTTTACTGATTCATCAAGGCCATTTCCTTGAGGATAGTAGGTAGTTGAGTGAGCAAGATGAATACCCATGTCTTCACATAACTTCACCAAAAAATCAACTTTAAAATCAACTGCATTATCAGTAACAAGTCTTTTGGGGCAGCCAAATCTAGAAAAAATATGATCATTCAAGAAATTAATGATTACAAAATGAGTGGAATTCCTAGTAGGAATAGCCTCAATCCATTTTGTAAAGTAGTTAGTTTCCACCAGGATCCACCTATGTTGTCCACTTGAAGATGGATGTATCTCTCCAATGAATTCCAACCACCGTTGTTGGAAGGGTCCACTGACTACAATGGGTTTCAATGGAAGAGATTTCAGCTGTTTTTTTCCAGTGAACCTTTGGAACTTGTCACATGTCTCTTTACATATGAGAAAACATCAAAAAATAAACATGGCCAATAGTAACTAGCTGTCAAAATCTTGTGGGTTGTATTTTTTCAGTAATAATGGCCACCACAATTGCTGCTATGAAATTGATGCATAACTTGAACTGATTCTTCTTTGTCAAGGCATCTCAATAACATCCTAGAGGGGTATTTCCAATAGATCATATTTGCATTAATACAAAACTTGATTGAATTGATTTTTAGTGATCTCACCTGTGTTTGATTCATCTCTAGAGGGGATGCAAGGTTCTGCAAAAAATGTATTATGTTGTTGTACCATTCACAAGAAGACAAGTTTGTTGAAACTAGTTGATCATGACTATACCTTTCAATAGAGATTTCATACTATGCATCCTCTACATTTATGTTGATAAAATTAATACCAAGCAACTCACAATTCTCCTTATCAAGAAGCTTTGCCAAACCCTGACCCTTTATCAATTTAGTTGGCTTAATATCAATGTTAAACTCACTGAGTCTGGAAATCCACTTGGCTCTTTTACGATCTATATCTGGTTGAATGAGTACATCTCTGACTAAACTAGATGGTACATAAGCTATAACTTTGGCATGCAAAATATAGATTCTAAAATCCTTAAGTTATTTGATCAAAGCATAAGATTTTTTTTCAATAGGGTCATACTTTACCTTAGTATCTCTTAATGTCTTGCTAAAGAAAGCTACCAGTTGTTCCTGCCCTTGATCATTTCTCTAAATTAACACTGCTACAATGGTGTCCTTAGATGTAAATGAAAATATATAGAAATATTTACAATAGTTAGGGTTGATCAAAGTAGGAGCTGACATAAGAGATATCTTGATATCTTCAAAAGAATCCCTTGTTGCATCATGCCATTTAACTTATGAATCTTTCCTTAGCATGCCAGTGATGTGTTTAATCTATTCTGCAAAATTAGGAATAAATATCCTAATGAAGTTAATCTTTCCAAGAAATGATTGGATGTCTTTCTTAGATCTAGGAATTGATATCTTCTAAATAGCTTCTACTCTTGTAGGGTCAATATTTACTCCTTCAACAGTCACTATGTGTCCCAGAAGCTTACCTTGTTTTAATGCAATCCAAGACTTCTTTGGATTTAATGAAATCCCATACCTTATGCAATTCAAGTATGTCTTTCTCAAATGATTCAAATGCTCCTTATGGCTATGAGAAAACACTATTAGATCATCCAAATTTATCCTTCTCAACTACAAAGGCAATGTCCATATCCCTCTGAAAAGTGGCCCCAACATTCATAATCCCAAAGGGAATCTTGGCATACATAAAATTACCCCAAGGAGTTTTGAAGGTTTTATTTTATCTATCATCTGGGTGTACTCATATTTGGTTATAGCCTGAGAACCCATCAATAAAAGACATGACACTAGCTCCAGACACTCTTTGTAAGATATGATCCATCTTCGGTAAAGGGTAGTTGTCTTTCTTAGAGAACTTGTTCAAGTTATTGAAGTCAACACACAACCTAATATCCCCATTCTTCTTTCTAACAGGAACTAAATTAGAAACCCACTCATAATATCTAAGTGGAATGATAATTTGAGCATTCAATAATTTTTTAATTTCCTTTTCCATTATGGGTAGAAGAAGAGGGTTGATAAATCTCATTTTTTTCTTGAATGGAGTGGCTTATTTCTTCAGAGGTATTTTATGATCAATCAATTGAGTGTCATAGGTATTTAAGTCACTGTACTCTCATGCAAAAATGTCTGAAAATTCTTTCATCAGGAATCCATATTCAACTCTTTGTTCTACAGTCAATTGTGTGGACATATTTATGTTTTCTGGGAACTTTTCATCTCCTAAGTTGTATTGAAAGACACCAGGGTCTTCCTCTTTATTATGAGGCTTCAAAGGCACATAATTTTGGTCAAAAATCTTTTCAAGTGGTACTAATCCTCTTGGGATTTTATTATTTGGAAGTTGAATAATATCATGGCGTCCAATTTTGTTTTTTAACTTAGGATTTTTTACTTTTTCGACATTTTCGTTTTCATGATCTATATGGAGCATTGAAAACTCATCTATAACTTCCAAAAATCTAACCAATTCCTCGTCATCATCAAACACTTTCCAAAATTTTACATTATCTGGCAAGGAAGGTCTATATTTCAGTTGGATTTCATAATTAAGCTTTGTTGGCAAAGGTGGATTGAAGGTACTAGATGAAACAGCTAATGAATCAACAAGTTGATTCATGTCTCTAGGAATATATGAAATATTGAATGCTAGAAATGAATCAATGAGAATCCATACCTCATCTATGTATGCCTTAAGCCTGACATGTTTGTCTTGAAAAGTGTTCTTGATCTGTTGGATTATCAGATGAACATCTCCATATACTTTCATCCCTTGAATATTCATATCCTTAGCAGCGTTCAAGCCCAATACCAAGGCTTCATACTCTGCTATGTTAGTTGTCACCTTGAAATCCAACTTGAAGGACAAATGAATTGTTTCTTTGGAAGGCGAAACAAAAACAACACCTGCTCTTGTAGACTCTCTTGAACAAGCGCCATCAAAGAACATACTCCATATAGGAGTTCTTTCCACTTCTGAAGATTGACAAATAGGATTTTTGAGCTACAAAGATGATGACTGAGAATCATCAATCTGAAGTATACAAGACCCCAAACCTGTGTCAACTAAGTATATGGGATGATTAGTAGGATCCTTCTCATCACTGATAATATAGGCTAATTGGTCTTTCCTATACAATCTCCTTTGTTCCCCTCAAAAAACTGGGACAATTGCATAAGAAAGGTCATTTTTCAAGGTCCCCCCTAACCTCTTTATCCATTCTCTAGATAAGAGCATACCAAATTTGGGTGGAAAAACATATACCACAATGTCCATTACCATGCTCCTCATGGGTAACTGGGATAAAGAAATTGCTAAATCTTTTATCAAACCAAGGCACTTAACCTTCCTAGACTCAAATGAAAATAAATCATGATAAGACTTGGTAATCTCTAAACCCAACTCATCCATAACTTCTTTTGGCATGAGGTTATGAGAATCTCCTCTATCTAGAAGGAAATTATGTAGAATTTTATTGTGGATGTCCAAGGAGACATAGAAAGGTGGAGAGGTTTCCTCACGATCTTCAACCACTGACTAAGGACAATAGTGGGCTTATCATCTTGGAGGTTTACAACATCAGCAACAGTTGGAATGGGTTTAGGATCAAGGGTTTTGAGGATGGTTTGTTTGAAGGTATCATTCTTCATTAATTCCATGAGTGGTATGGGGATTTTAACCTTCTGAATTTCTGATTCAAAGATAAAAGAGAAAGGAACTTTGTTAGGATTTCTTACCTCTTGCACATGAGCTTTAAGAAGTACTTGATTCTTTGTTTGATATTGATCTTTGCTTGGTTGTTGTTTTGCAGGGGAAAAAACTTTCTTGGGATGAACTTTCTCATCTTTTTTTCTATTACTTTGTTTATATCTCATATTATATTTATTTTGATCATCGGATTGACAAATAGATCCCTCATTTGAATCTTGATTAGATTTCTCACTAATCAAAGCTTCTTCATATACATACTATGTCAATAAATATGTATCACCTTTATCTCCCAAACAATGAATCTCATCATCTTCTTCTGGATGATCTTCCTCCATTACTGTGTTCTGAAAAGGGGCTTTAATATTATGATCCTCATTATCATTTCTATTCCTTTGTAAAATCTGATGTTGCTCATTATTTATTCTATAAGGATTTGGATTTTGAGGAATAAAAGCATTAAGATCTCTACCTTTTATAGGCTTCTTGTTCTCAATCTTCATCTTGGACAATTCTGAAGTCAAAGATTCAATCATCTTAGCCATCTTTTCAATGTTAGGATCAAATCTTGATGAGGAGGCTTCTCCTTTTTGTTTTCTCCTATCTCCTCTACCTTTGAACTTCTCTGCAACAAGGATATTAGATTCCACTTCAAGTGTTGCATCCTGCATATCATCCAATGTAATCGACCTCCTTTCTCTTAAAAACAAACAAAATTAAGAACTAAAATCATGAGCAGATGTAATCTTTGCATAGGTAGTAGTAGGTTTGATTTCAGTTGGGATCTTTCTATACATCCGGTTAAATTTCTTGGTAAAGTCTGAAACTGATTGACCACTTTCTCTTCTCAAGTTCCCAAACTCTTTAATGTAGTAAAGAAATTCCTTCTTATCCCCCCATTGTTTTAAGAAAGTATCATCAAAAAATTCAATACATGTTATAGATCTCGGGGTTAATGCTCTAAACCACCTCCTGGCCTCTCTATTTAATCTTTGCACAAACAATATCATCCATACATCCTCCCGTGTGATATTTAATTTATCAACATAACTATAAAATAATTCAATATTCTCTTCAGCTGTGACCTCTTCTGTCCCTGAACATTTTGGCATATAATTTTGATAGTCTCTAGTAGGCATTGCATTTAGAGGATTTTGGCAATACTAATGGGGCATATCTAATAGTTATAATTATTTCCATTTTAGTGATATTTTGAGGTGATGTTGCCATGATAACAATAGATGTATATGTACTAGAAGTTTGGATCACTAGGGACTGAGACGAGGCTGATATTGAGGATGAAGGTGAGGTAATGAGAGGAGAAGGTATTTATGGGCTTGCAATGAAAGAAGGGAAATAAGAGGCCCTCTAAAATTCAGACAATAACTTGGCAAGGTTTACTTCTCCTTTTATAGACAATTCATGTAAGACAACCTCAACTGCAGGAGGATTTGTATGAATGTAGGATGAATTTGGTTTAGTTTCACATTGAGAA
>ML820775.1:44193-61980 GCA_009831015.1 Picea engelmannii
AATCATGATTTTTTACCCCACCTAATTCACCTTTCTTTGTTAGGATATTCTTTATGTTTGAAGAAAATCCAGTTGAAAATTTAATTTTTTGAATAACCTCTTTTACATCCTTTCTTTGTTGCTCTGTCAATAACCATGGAAGGGCACTTATATTTTTTTTCCTTCGCTATTTGAATCAATCATACTTTTCATTGCATGATTCTCCTCCTTAATGTCATTACAAATCTTTACAATTTTTTCTTTGTCACTTCTTCCATCTAAGATTCGCCATAAGGTTTTTGTTACATTCTTCCCGATGTGCATTTTATCAAACAAATGAAAATTTTATAGGTGCTCATAGTAGGGGAGCATACTGAATTGTATGGGATAAATTTTCATTCCTCGTGGAAGTGCCCCATTATTAATTCCTTCATGGCGACCTTCAAGGTAAAGAATAATTAAAAATATTACAACAATACATGTTGATTAGTATAACGAACAACATGCAATATAAATATAAAATATTCCAAATTTTTTATGTATGATACATAGATGATTTGATCCATACCTTGATGATATATATTATATCGCAACTTCCATAGATGAGGTATCATTCTTCGTCGTTTTAATATATTCTCTTCTTTTCCATTGAAAAGATGTTTTTTGGTACTTCGATACCTATGGTTCTTAGAGAGGAAGTGCCTATACTCATCAAACACCTCCTTTCCTAGACTTCTTGAACAACGATATTTTACCTTAGGACCACAAACTAGACATGAAAATTTACCCTTTGTTTGAAGACCTACAAGAGATGGATTAACTTTTATATCAATTATTTGTAGTATGTTTAAGGAAGGGATTATTTAAAAAACATGCATGATATGAACTTCATAAAATTAAAGTAAATTATTAAAGTGCAGTGTAACATTATAACATACCACATAAATGTGTTATCCCTGGGGCATTGTGAATTTTCCATACAAGCATTAGATGGAATTGAAATTCCCTTTGTGCATTTATTGGTCTAGAGATATCATACATAGTGATGCCCTTCCATAACTCTAGTAACTCATCGATAAGAGGCTCGATATATACATTCATATCTTTGACTTGGTACTTACCTAATTTATTAAATACATAGTACATAATTACTACATATATGAGTAAATTAAAAAATATCAAACATAATTATAAGACATAATTGAACATATATTAGTAAACAAAAAAATATAAGAGAAAATTATGAAACAAACATGACAAATGATATGTTACCATGTTAAAAAAAAAATATTCTAAATAGATACTTGGAACAATCATTGCCAACATTATGTGCTCCCTCTTTATTGACATCCATGGAGGAATGCTATTGTTGATAACAAAAGCATGCCACACCGAGTAAGTAGATCTGAGCTCTCTAAATGGATTGACACCGTCAGTTGCCAATGAAATCCTAATATTACGAGGTTTGACCTTAAAATGTGTCCATATTTCCTCCATCTTCTTAAATGAAGATCCATCTGCAGGAATTCAAAGAACACCATCTTTACTTTTGTTATTTGCATGGTAATCCATAAACTATGTTATGCTTTTTCACCTGAAAAATCGTCGCAAACATGGAACTATGGAAATATAACGAAGAACCTTGTGAGGCACCTTTTTTTGTTACTTTATCAGTTTGATATCTACTAATTTGACATTTCGGGCATTCTTGTTTCAACACATGTTCTCCATAATATAGAATATGATCAATAGGACATGCATGAATAGATTGATATTCCATTTCGATATATTTCATAATGGCATGTGAATTGTTGGGTCTCCCTTTTGATATCCCCGATTACCTTGTTTTTGTCTTTTATCTTAATCAAAATTTCCATAGATACATGACTAATCCACCTATTCTCCTCATTGTTACATCCCTTAGATACTTCTATAAGTACATGAGGTAATAACCATTTAGTCATCATTTATGTGGTTTATTAATAGTTAGAACTAAATAATTATATGCTCCGAGTTCTGTAATTACCTTGTTGTTAATATCCTAGTTCATAAAGAGTTTTATGATAGAGTTCTTATTCATTCTATACTTGTGTGCATCTAGTACCTACGCTCATCTGGTACCATTTTTTATTCACCCGCGCTTATCTGGTACTAGTGTTTATTTTCCACCTATGCTTGTCCCATACATGTTTCCGCATATGTAGATTCGAGTAACTAAATGGGTCATCTTCGTCAATGGGTCCAAGGAAGCAGTTGGTTATCTCCATATTCTATTTTGAGTTCCATGATATGCCTCATCTTCATGCACTCCATGTCATGAGGATGAAGCCACTTCCATGTAAATTGATTTATTAACCAATTAAATATTAGTGTAGTTATTCAGCGTTATCTCCAGTATTATATTTATCAGTTGTTTCTCTTTAAAGAGGGCCTGTAGGTGATTGAAGGAAGAAAATTTGTTATGCTACAGATTTGATTTAAGAATATAATCCTTTTGTAAACTTACTTGTTGAAGAATTAATATGAAGTTGAATTCATCGATTCCATGTGTTCTATAAAGTTCATTTTTATGTGAGTTTTCTCGAAGCTTCTCCGTTGGCACAGCAAGGGCCCACTGGTCTGACTTGGAAAGATTATTGTAATTGCAACGTGGATCTAATTTCTCTTTTATATTGCAAGGTGTGGAAGTATAGGAACAGTTTGAGAGTCCATACTTTTCATTACATGAGCCAACAAATGGAAAATATCATTAAAACCTTTGTTTTGTGTGTAGAAATAAAGTAACTTTTCAGAATTGCCAGGTTGCATTGAATTTCCTTTCTAATTTGAACAACATGCAGAATTAGATAGCTTGCAAGTTGATATTGAAGTGAGGGATTAAAGTAGTAATATTAGAATCCATATTTCACCTTCATAATCCAGTAAATGGACAATCTTGTTGCCTGTAAGAGAGTCTTTGGAGTTCATTTTAGTTATATTCTTTTCTTTGAATTATGTTCTTTAATGTTTTTGCAAAGTGTGAAAAACATAGATTAAGTTATAAAATGGAGTATGCATTTTGAAAGTGTTCTTGATTTTCACTATACTCATTAGACATAGATACATAACCTGTTGTCGACACATATAGTGTATCAAATCTATTGATTATGAACCTAGGTTGACATATTAATGTTGGACAATATATTCTATATATAATTACACCAACATTTTGGCGTCGTTGTCGGGGAGTTGTAAACAGTAATAGGAATTGTTGCATTTAGATTGAATGAATGAATTTGGGTTGGTTTTAAGGATGACCTAAGCGTGGAGAGAAGATGATAAGACGAAAGGTAAGAACCTCCGCATCCACTCTGGTGGGGTCACTCCAAATCTAGGTTGTCCTCTTTCCTTTATTAGTTAGAATTTGTATTGTGTTAGCATTATATATTTTTCTTTTATATGAGCAGACTTAGAGATAGTAAAGGTAGATTTTTACAACAAAAATTCCAGAAAAATTATTTGGTCCAAGAAAAACCCCTCCCACTAACTCTGCTAATCGCTATGCAGGAAATATTTTCAGAGGAGAAAGTTCAAAAGCAGTAATTGGAGATATAAGAAACCCTGAAGTTGAAGCTACTGTGAAATTTTCACAGAAAGCAATAGGAGAAGCAGTGGTGACCTAATCAGAAGAAGGAATTTGAAAAGAAATAGAGGCAATAGTAGAAGAAGTTGAATATGCAGTTGGAGAAGTGCATAAAGTATTGGAAAACTTGAATATCCCAACCAATCCAGTGGTTGAACCATCACCTAGTGGGGAAACATCACCTGCAACCTATATAGTGTTGTTTGGAAATATGGAAGATGAGGAAGGGAATGGAAACAATGAGACAAAGATGTTTGGGTTTCCAATACTGGACATTACCAACAATGTCACCATGAAGAATATTGTGTTGTCATCATTGCCTCACTTTAATGGTATGCCATATGAGGACCTTGATTCATTCCTATTTGAATTTGATATATTATAAAAAAGTTATAATTATATAGACAATGCTCAAAAATTGAAATTGTTTCTAGCCACACTAAAAGACTCAGCATTAAGATGGTTCATGATTTTAAGGGAGCATAGTATTTTATCCTGGGATGAGATGAAGGAACATTTTCTCCAAAAATATCAGGATTATTGTAGACCTAGAGATTATAGGAATGAAATATTTAAGATGCAACAATTTGAGGAGGAAATCCTAGAGGATTACTTGGAAAGGTTCCTCTATAACTACCAAAAGACCAAACAATTTTCCCTTGACATAGTCACAGTTATGACTATTTTTTTGAAAGGTGTTAAGGATGAGTCTATAAAGGTCTTGAACCTTATGATTTCTTCGGATGTATACCAAAAACCATTTTCTAATATTTTTGAGTATTGTAAAATTACTCCCGTAGTCAAGCAAAAACTAGGAAAAGCTCAAGAGACCCTATAAACAGAATTTCTACACCTACTACAAGAGGGGTCACAAGAATGAAATTAGGAAATATGCTAGAGAATTTCAAAACAAATATCCATAATGTACTCAACATCCAATTGGATACCCATAAAATCAAAAGGAAATAAGAGGAAGATATAGATTCTTTGGAAATTTTATGTCCTCGGTGTAGGAAGAGACACCCTAAGAAGGAGTGCCTTGTTAATGTCATAGAAGTTTGTGTAATTTGCATGGAGGATCAT
Organism: Picea engelmannii; assembly: GCA_009831015.1. Lineage (NCBI taxonomy): Eukaryota > Viridiplantae > Streptophyta > Pinopsida > Pinales > Pinaceae > Picea > Picea engelmannii. Next base: position 48,878 of record ML820775.1, read on the forward strand.
CCTACTAAGAGGTGTCCTTAACTACCTGGCCTTCAAGCTATATACAAAGGAGGAGTAGAGCCCCAAGACCCCTCTTATCCCCTTAAGAGACTATGAAGGCAAAAAAATCCTAACATGTTCTAAGACCTCTCCATGCAATACCCACAACAAAAATGGATCCCTTCATTGCCTTATTCCCAGTGTAAACTCCAACAACCACAAGTCCATCTCTGGAAATAGGGATGGATGGGAACTATCTATGGGAATTCCCCTTTGTAGCCACCATCTTTTCCTACATACCCATAGTACCCTTCTAATATCTCTCATGTTTTTCCAGGATTTAATCCCCCTTCACTGCCTCCACCTCCTCAACTACAACAACAACTTACATTTCCCATGAATCCAAACCAACATCAACTGCAAGCCCCACTTAATCTGAATCCTCCTCGTCTTAGCCCAATTCCTGCGTATCCCATTAAAAACCTTAATAATAGACCTACCCAACATGTACAAAATATGGAACTGCAAACATTCCCAACTTATGCCATTACCTCGGCTCCATTAAATGAAATCCAAATAAGATCATGGAAGATCTTAAATAAAACAAATTCCACAGTGGTTATTCAAGAAGAACAATTAGAAAAACAACCATATGAAGATAAAGACACCCATTTTATAGAGGAAATTCCTCCTGACCTTCCATCCAGACCTACTTCACAACCATAATCACCTCAGGAACCTAACTCTCCACTTTATTCATAAAGGCTTCTTATAAAGAAACCTAAGATGCCTTTAGGACACAATTTAGAAGTAGAGCTAAGAAATATATGTGTAAAGATTCCCCTGCTACAAGATATTACAGACATTCCTATTTATGCCAAGATTGTAAGGGTCCTTTGCATTAAAAATACTAGGAGAAAGAGGAAGGAGACTCATGTTATATAGGTGGTTGGACAATTTTCTGAATTCATATCAGAAATTCCATTTAAATACAATGACCCAAGAAACCTAGTGGTAACCATAGAAATTAATGGAATTTCATTATCGAATACACATATTTATATTGGGGAAACAATAAATTTTATTCTTGTTGGTACCATGTAAACATTGAAACTAAGACACTTAAGGCCAACTCAGACCCTATTGAAATTAGCAGATAAATCAGTCGTTAGTCCAGCAGGAAGTCTGGATGATGTAACAATCACCCTAGCTTCCTGGGAGTATCATTTATATTTCTTCATAATACATCCAAAATACTCCAAACCCATACATCCAGTGGTGCTTGGTCAACCTTGGTTGGCCATTGCTGATGCATTTATTAGTTGTTAGTCTGGACAGATGACAATTTCCAATGGGACTCACAACCAAAATATTACTATACTTCTTCCTGTCCAACCAACTATAGAAATTCCTTTATGTTTGTAGAATCCATATGGGGAGGAAGAATGTGCGCAACCCTTGTTAACAATTGAGCAAAAAATATTTTTTCAAGAACCATCTGAAGATCAAGTTTTAAGCCAATTTCTAGCTGAGACTGAATGTATTGAATATCCACAATATTTTTAGGAATATAAACATATTTTCAGCATTGAATTTCAGGAACTCTATCATCCTTATACCTTTTTCACTATGACAACAATGAATTATGGTAGAGAGTCACTTGTGAAATCAGTTGAAATCATCCTCAAGAAGTGTCTTTATATCAATTCTGATTTGGAAACTGAACAAAAAGATGAATTGATTCGAATGATTCAAGAACAGTATGATGCCTTTGCATGGGACTATTCTAACATGAAATGGATCCACGTGGATACTTGTATCCATTACATCTATACCAATGATCAAATCAGGCATGTTAGGCAACCTCAAAGGAGGATAAATCCAACCTTGAAGGATATAGTGAAAGAAGAGTTGCAAAAGCTCCTAAATGCCAATTTTATCTATCCCATTTCAGATAGTAAGTGGGTATCTCTGTTAGTCATTGTTCCTAAGAAAAATGGAAAATGGATCATTTGTGTGGATTTTAGAGAGCTAAATAAGTCTACCTTTAGAGACTACTTTCCTTTACCTTTTATAGACCAAGTGTTGGATATTTTGTCTAGGAAAAAATATTTTTCCTTCTTGGATGGGTTCAATGGTTATAACTAGATACAAATTGCACCAGAGGATCAGGAAAAACATATTTTACTTACCCTTGAGTACTTATGATTATAGGGTTATTCCCTTTAGCTTATGTAATTCCCCTGCCACCTTTCAACGGGTTTTCTTGGCCATCTTTTCTAATTTAGCCTATGACTATGTGGAGTTCTACATGGATGACTTCACAGTATATGGGGATGATTTTCAAAAAGACTTGGACAACCTCAAGAAAGTATTTATCAGATGTAGAGAAACCAGCCTCTCCCTCATCCATGAAAAATCCAAAATGATGTTCAATGAGGGGATTGTTTTATGTCATCATATTTTTGGTACTGGAATAAGGGTATATCCTGCTAAAATTGAAATCATTTCTCGAATAAAAATCCCTAGTTCCCCAAAAGAGGTTAGAATCTTCTTAGGGCATGATGGGTACTATAGAAGATTCATTCAAAATTTTACAAACCTATATTCCCCATTGTTCAAATTGGTAGCAAAGGATGTTGAATTCCATTGGGATCCTTAATGTCAAATTTCTTTTGAAATTTTAAAACATAATTTTTCAACTTCTCCCATTCTGAGAGGGCCAAATTGGTCTCTCCCCTTCCATATTTGTACTGATGCCTCAAATATAGTTGTGGGTGTTGTTTTGGGCCAAGATAAAATAAAGTTCCTTATTCTATCTATTTTTTCAGCAAAAATATTTCTCTTGCGGAATTAAATTATATAGTTACTGAAAAAGAATTATTAGCAATGATTCATGCAATTAACAAATTTCGACACTATATAACTGGGTATGAGATATTTGTATAGACTGATCACTCAACCATCATATTTTTAATGAATAAACCTATCGCAAATGCTAGAATTACAAGATGGCTATTACCATTACAAGAATTCAACATAACTATTATAGATAGACCAGGGAGATATAATCATGTTGTTGATTTTATGTCCATACTTATGCATATAGTAGAAAATACACCAGTTAATGATAATTTTCGCAGTGAGTATTTATTTCCTATCTCTACTTATGTTCCTTGGTATGCAGACGTGGCTAACTATCTTGCAACAAGGAAAGTACCTAAAAATATATCCCCTCGATAAAAAGAGAGGATCATAGAGATAAGTGCTAATTACATGTGGCATGATGAATGTTTATACTGCATTGGACCTAACTTGGTGATTAGAAGGTGTGTAAGGGAAGATGAAATGCATGACATTTTTAGGGCCTGCCATGATGGGCCATGTGGTGGGAATTTTGCTGACAAAAGGACAGAATACAAAATATTACAATCAGGCTACTACTAGCCAACCATTTTTAAGGATGCAAAGAAGTATTTGGCTAGTTGTTATGATTGTCAAAGGATGGGGAAGCCAACCTCAATTGATGAAATGCCTCTTCAAGCACAAGTAGTAATCAAACCTTTTGAAAAATGGGCATTATATTTCGTAGGACTAATCAACCCGACACCTATAAGTAAAAGGTACATATTGGTTTTTACGGATTATGTGACAAAATGGCAGAGGAAAAATCTTTGTATTTTGCAAATGAACGACTTGTTTTTGATTTTTTGTTTGAAGAATTATTTACCCGTTTTGGTGTGCCCAGAGATATAGTGACAGAACAAGGGACCCAATTTACTTCTAACATGATCAAATCCATCACATAACAACATCAGATCAAGCACAATAAATCTACACCTTGCCACCCCCAAGAAAATGGACAGGTGGAGTCAAACGATAAGGTGATAGAGGTCATTCTCACAAAAAAAGTACAGTTCCACCATAAAGACTGGGCTGATAGGTTTCTTGAATCATTATGGGCTTATCGAACAACTTGGAGAAATACAACAGGCCATACCCGTTATGAATTGGTGTATGGGAAGTAGGTTTTACTTCCCATAGAGTTTAAAGTAAAAACCTTTAGAACAACCATGCAATTAGGAATGGACCTAGATGAGGCACAAAAACATATATTATTACAGTTGAATGAACGTGATGAGATTAGGAAATATTATCTTCAGAAGACCATATTGATTCAGGATTAAAGGACTAAATGGCATGACAATTTTATTAAGAAAAATTCCTTTCACCCAGGTGACTGGGCCTTATTTTATGACAATAGGTTCAAAAATTTTAAAGGTAATTTGTCAACCCATTGGTTGGGACCTTATGAGGAGGAAAAAATATATGATAATGGTTTGGTCAAGATAAAAACCATTGATGTAGATCAAACTTCATTTGTGGTAAAAGGACATCGCTTAAAGGTATATCATAATCCCTTGTCCAAAGAATATTTTTTCAAACATGTTCTCCAAAATTCTAAAATGCAACAGGTATCCAAGGGGAGTTCTCCCCCTATTGATCCACCACTGTAAGTCTTTTTTTGATCTTATTTAACCTTGTACACACACACACACACACACATATATATGTGTGTGATTTATTTTTTATAGAGATTTTGGTGCAATTAACAGAGTGAAGCTAATTGTGTTTCCTTCATGTAGATAATACAATAACAAGAAAATTTACCAGGTGTAAGTTTATTCATTTATCCAACCCTGGTATATTATTTATGGAAAAGGATCCTAATGGAGTTTTATTTAATTTTTTCAAAATCCTAAAAATTCAAAACACCAGCGAGAAGGAACTGGCCTGGCCTTGAGAAAAATCCACGAGATAGTAGATGGAGTTTTCTTTAATATTTTTAAACTCCTAAAATTGAAAACACCGGCAAGCAGGAACTGACCCGGGCTTGAGAAAAATCCATGGGACAGTAGATGGAGTTTTCTTTAAGTTTTTTAGACTCCTAAAAATTGAAAATACAGGTGAGAAGGAACTGCCTCGGGCTCAAGAAAAATCCAAGCGATAGTAGATGGAGTTTTCTTTAAGTTTTTCAGAATCTTAAAAATTGAAAACACTGGCAAGCATTAACTGATCTGGGCTCGATAAAAATCCATGGACCAATAGTAGTTAGGTTTTTTTTTCCAATAAAATGGAAGTGTCAACAAAAGAAGTGATCTGATTTGGTTCCAAAAAGAGGAGGTTTCTTCATCTCAACAACAAGAGGTTGTCCAACTATAGTTACTTTCTTTTTATAGTGATTGGAACTTGGTCATTGAATTCTTTTTCCCTCTTTTATATCACTTCTGCTGCAATTTAAATTTCATGTACTAGTGTGCTACTTTTAGTTTTCAAGTGTGACACTTCAACAAAATCAATTTGAAAATTCCTTCTCCTGCAACATCAACGGGTTTACAATTCTATCAAGCCACTTCAGTGTATTTGTACCATGATAAAATATTCTGGCACCTATTAGCAACTTCATCATTTGTATTTTGATCCGTTATTGGTATCAGTAACTAATAATTGCCATCATTTTCTATAGTTTGACACTTAGAGTATGCCAGCTACAATGTGAAGCTTGCATATTCCAGTTAAAGATCATAATTCCAAGTACCTTATTAAAAATGCATCCTCTACTGCAAAGTTTTGTTCTGGTACTGGAGGACTTTTCTGATCCTATTTTGATTTGGTACTAGTCAATAATCCGGTACCAGTGCCAGAGTATTATAATTTCTATCATGTACTTGAAACTATGTTTATTTGAGAAAGATCACTTCAGGTAAGAGAGGTATGAGCTAATTTATCACTTTATTTCTATTAAAGATCATTTAAATTATGTGCTAAATGTTTTTGTTACTCTTATGTACATATTCCATCTTAAATTGTCAATGTCACCATCATCATTCATTTAAGTGCAAATTTCTGCATTTATCCCTATCTTGTTTGATAATATTACCAATGCATCCATCCTATTATTTTTGAATTCCTTTGTAGAGTTTTTTTTATCATGAATGAGCGAAGACCATCCATTTGGTAGGGTTGGTACTATTCAGAATGCATCATTAAATATACTTCCTTTCCATGGGGTATTAACACTATGATTCAGTCACTTTCATCACTATGTCATGATGATCTTAATAAGATAATGAAAGTACAAGATTCATTGTTTAAAACCATCCTTTCGATGAATATTGCCTTAGGGTTATCTTCTAGTCATATCGATGTCATCTCTGCTAATCATTATTAAAACTAGTTTGAATGTGATTTACCATCAAATCACTATTGGACACAATCCTCCACATCATTATGGGATACGACCAATAGGTTGTTACTATTTTGAATCGTCACCTCATCATCATAATCACAATATAACTATTATACCTTCTTCATAATTAAAATAAGCTCTTCTGAATGTCATCTCCATTCATATGAGCATAATTTATCCACATTATATTACTCTTCGAGCTCCTCCATTCTGTTCATTCCCAATGCCCGTTCATCCATCATGTCCACTATGTTCCTGTCTTTTGTCCCCTGTTTCCGTTTTCCTGTTCTAGTACCAAACCCTCATCCCGAGAATTGTTGTTACATTGCATCAATTGGAGATTTGTTTTAAGTCCGACATGGAGATAGATCGACATGAGCCCGTATTTCAAATTTATAGGGAAACCGAGGAGTATCAATCGTGCAAAGAAAATTTTTAAAGGGTCGGTTAAGTAACCTTTCTAGAAAATATCAGGGGCCACCACGACAGAATTTATCATGCATTTTCTCAGAGCTACAATGTGGAAATCATTTAGCTGGGGAAATAAAGTTGAATGTGACTGAGGCCACTATAGAAGAGGCTACTGGCATATCCTTTGTAGGAGAAAATTATTTTAAGGGTGTGGTCATTGATAAAAATTTCTATCAGTAGTTTTTGAATTCATAACACTTTGCTCATTAGCTTGCAAAGGTTCTCGACTTGCGAGGGGAGGTATGTTGTTACTTTTCTGTATCATTTAAGATTACTTATGCATTTCGAGGGTGGGCCACGAATTGATTTTCCATAATTTCTATGGATGAGTTTGAGTAAAATGGACATAGGGGTTAAATATGCCTCTAAGAAACCTGAAACAATCATATACCATCATGGTTTAATGAAATTATCGGTTGTACATGAATTGAGGAATATGGGAAGTAGGTGGGTCTTACCCAAGATTTTCCCCAAGAAGATGCTTATGTTGGCAATTTGGTTGTCATTGATCTCAACCTTGATAAATATATGAAGTATCATTGATTGATTGGTTTGAGAAGCATTGTCAATATTGGACATATTGTTATGAAGGTGACTTGAATGTCAAGCATTGTCAATATTAGAAATAATGTTATGAAGGTTGGACACAATGTTATGAAGGTGACTTGAATGTCAAGCATTTTCTATATTGGACATAATGTTATGAAGGTGACATGAATGCCAAGAATTTTCAATATTGGACATAATGTTATGAAGGTGAGTTGAATATCAATAGAAAGATAATATTGACTAATATATTGTATGAGATTTATACACTCATCCTATATTGTATAAGGTTGATATTGTGTCATTAACATCCATACAAAAAAGACTAAAGTGTGAAGAAACTGTCCAGATAAAAAGGGTAAATTGATAATCCAATATGGATCCATACAAATCACAAATAAAGAAGTTAATAAGACATGGTTCATTAAAAGTGATTTAGAAAATCTAAATTGAAGAAGAGTCCAAAGATGAGATAGAATGTCAATGGTGGATGTTTGGTGAGGAAGAATTGACACCATTGAGTAAAAAGTCGATTCAATTCAAACAACAATAAGGCCTACTATCTTGAAGTCGATCGAATGCAAGACGAGTCAAAGACAAGTTGACCAACTAAAAGCATGTAGATTGATGAAAGTTGGAGAAGAAAGTTCGATCGATTTCAAGACAAGTCGAAGAAAATTTGAATGACTTCAAGCCTGTAGATTGAAGGAAGTTGGAGAAGACAATTCAATCGATTTCAAGATGAGTCGAAGACAAGTTGACCAACTAAAGGTCTAAGCCGAAGGAAAATTGAGTCGGGAAATACAAGTCTGAAAAAGCAATTTGAGACAACCAAAGTCAAATTTCTCAAGTCAATTTTCTTCCAAGTCGAGTTGGTCCAAGAAATAATTAACCTAAAGGTCCAATTCGAAGAAAACTTAAATACAAGTTGGGTCGAGGTTGAAGCAAGATGGGTCGAATAGAATTGAAATACTCAAGTCAAAATTTCTCCTAGTTGAGTCGACCAAAAAGATGTTTTTCGGTCGAATGAGGAAGCAAATACAAAAAAGGGTGAGACCAAGTCAAATATTTAGTGACTAGCAGCTGAGAGGCAAGTGATWTTWATACAACCATAAAGTAAAATGTTTAKAAGTTGAGTTTAAATAATCACCAAAAARGGAGATATGTGGAGGTCGATTTATACATTCAAGAAAAGGTAATATGTATTGAAGTCGATCTGGAATCCGACGACAAAAGGAAAATYTGGGCAATTTTCCTTCAAATARCTGGCCACCTCGCACACTTTCTGGGGAAATTTCTCATGTGTCATCTAATTGGGCATGTTCTGCAAAAAAAATCATGTTGTAKAATTTTAAAATTTGTTTCCATTACTCCAGAATCTTCATACGAAAATCACTGTCTAAATTGGTTTATGAAAATAAATTAATAAAAGTTACCATTTGTATTAATTAAATGAAGGGGTGCAATGTTTCACTCCAATAGGACACATTTTTTCAAAGTGGAACCCTTTGGAGGACTATATAAGTAAAGGAATATGAAGGGAAGGTGTATTGGTGGATATATATATATATATATATATATATGGGTAAACCACAACAGACAGAAATTACTGCAGAAATCAACTCTAACCTCAAGTATGTTATATAAACAAATATTATAACAAGACAAGATAAAGAGAATACCCCGTCTAGACGTTTGATGAATTCCATCATTGATCATTTGACTCAAAGCAATACACCTGCAACTTGTCCTCAACAACCAACATACGTAAGCATATGGTGATAATATATAAAGTTAGCACATACAATAGCATAATCCATCAATATTCATAAAACCTATGCCCATGGAATAACAATTCAAATATTTGCAAGACATTAATTGGACGAGAAAAGAGTATTTCTATTAAAATGTAATCAACAAAAGTGTATAAATGACAAACTTCTGTGTCGGCGCATTCGGAACCAAGAAACTAAGTCCCTTATAGATGGGACTCCACCACTTCAATCCTCCAACAAAGGTAAGCTCATATAAGAGATACAATGAGGTTCTCCATCAAATAGGGAAGATCTTAGGGGATGAACAATGTGTTAAGACTTAAAATCACAAAGGGATGCAGACTCAATATGAAGTGAATAATTTCTCCAGAGTAACTTTTCTCTCAAAGTTGAATTCTTCTCCTCTTTTCCATGGTTTGGATATGGCCCATTTATATTGTTCAAATGGAACTGAAGGGTCGATTTAGAATGTTTCCAGTATATGGAAGGTCAATGATCATGGTTCTTGTGACGTGACATGGAAACCTGACACCATTTTTTAAGTTTGGGCACAAAACCCGATGTACGCGGGTTGTAATGGTGCAACTTACATATATGCATGCTATATAGTTGTTACGGTGTGTATATGTGGAAAAATATAATTTTTATCTTTGGGAACTGTAAAAGGGGACTTCAAGTCTGCATAGGGAAATGTAAAATTCCTTCAGAGTAAGTTTTCATAGGGTGAGGCAAATCTTGCTATAGGGTGGTGCTTGTTTGCAAGCTGAGTCTTGTAATGAGGATTCAATTCCTCGCATCTCAATTCGATCTAATATCAACAAGTTGGGTCTTTTTATGAGGGTTGGATTCCTCATTTCTCAGTTGGATATGAGAACTAAAAGTTGGGTCTTGTATCAAAGAGTTGGATCTCTCATATTCAGTTGAAGTTGAAGATATTAAAGGATTGATTTTACTTGTATTCATTCAAGTTAAATAAATAAAAGAATGATATTTTATCTACTTCATACAATTTGTGTTATACATGTTTATGGATAATTAATTGAACTACATATATCTTATTTATTTAATTTAGTTAATATATGAAAGTGTGAAAAGTAGCCAAAAGTTCCAGACATTGATTCGCCCCCCCCCCTCTCAATGTAAGTGTGTGTTTCAAAAGTTTCCAAGTCTATGGGAAAGGATGGAACAAGAGAGTGTAGGAAAGAATATGGTAAGAGGAAGAAGCCAAGTAGTGGAGCAAACAACGTTGGCCTTAATTCTCCTAAGTCTGTTAATCAATTGGATAAAGGTAAAATAGTAAATTTGGAGGAAACTCTTGAACTGAGGGTTAAACGAAAAATAAGAATCAATGAACCTTGTAAAGACATGTCTACTGAAATAAATACAAATAACAATGAAAATAAGAAGAAAAATAAGTTTGACAGTGATATAGAGGAAGTTGCAGTCAGTATTCAAAAATAATTTGTTGGGTTACATCAGGAGGAGAATGCAGAATTTGAGAAAACCCCTGAGTTGACAGTTAAGGATACGAAAAGGTCCAGGACTCTTGAGAAGGGAAGTATGATACAATCCCCCATAAGAAAAGAAAAAATGGCAAAGGAAAAACAAGGTCTAGTACCTGCACTAGAGTCTATGGTGAAATAGATGAAAAAGAAGAAATGATGATTGTTTGAAGAATAAATTACAACTCCTATCAGTCAAATCAATGGAGCATCAAGGTCAACATGTTGAACCACTAGGGGCATGGCGAGGCAAATGGAAACTCCTTATATACCATCTTTTGTAGAAGAACTACTTGATATTCCAGATTCACCAGAAGTAGGAGGTGGGTACATTGAGACAATCAATGAAACACAGATGTGACAAACACTTTGAAAGATTTGTTGATTGAATGTCAAGATAGAAGGGAGGATAAAGAGAAGGTAGAACATGAACCCTCTAGTATTTTTATTAAACAACAGATGATGCTCAATATTGAACAACTCTAAAATCAAAATGAATAATTGAAGTAAAGGTTGTTGAGTATCAAGTTCTGGGTAGACATACCAAGAAAGAGAATACACAACTTAAAGAGAATATTCGATGTTTACAAGATGAAAAAGAAGAGGTCTCTACTAAACTTAATAAAGTTTTGTGTCTGATACAATACACAAGAGCAATAAAAAAGGACCTTAAGGATGAAGCTTCGGGTTTCAACATTTTAAAACCAGGAAATTAATGTTCAGTCATGACAGAGATAGTATTAGTTGTGAGATTTTGGAGATCCAGTTTTGAGAATTTTGCATGAGGACATGCAATAACTTGAGCATGGGGGAATTTTCGGTCTCCCTTTTTACATCCCCAATTACCTTATTTTTTTTTCCTTTGTCTTGATTATTTTTTCCATAGATACATGACTAATCCACCTATTCTCCTCATTGTTACATCCCTTAGCTACTTGTATAAGTACATTAGGTAATAAACATTTAGTCATAATTTCTATGGTTTATTAATAGTTATAAATAAATAATTATATTCTCTAAGTTCTCTAATTACCTTGTTGTTAATATCTCAATTCAGATAGACTTTTATGATAGAGTTCCTAGTCATCTGGTACTTGTGTGCATCCAGTACCTACGCTCATCTAGTAGCAGTGTTTATTTGCCTATGCTCATTCGGTACTAGTGTTTATTCACCTGCACTTGTCTGGTACCAGTGTTTATTTTCCACCTGTGCTCGTTCGGTACATGTTTCCACATATGTAGATTCGAGTAACTGAATGGGTCATATTTGATGGGTCCAAGGAAGTAGTTGGTTAGCACCATATTCTATTTTGAGTTCCATGATATGATTCATCCTCATGCACTTCATGTCATTATGATGAATTAAATATTGGTGCAGTTCCATGTAAAACGATTTATTAACCAATTAAATATTAGCGCAGTTATTTCGTGTTATCTCTAGTATTGTATGTATCGACTGTTTCTCTTTAAACAGGGCCTGCAAGTGATTGAAGGAAGAAGAATTGTTATGCCGCAGATTTGATTTATGAACATAATCCTTTTGTAAACTTACTTTTTGAAGAATTAATATGAAGTTGAATTCATCAATTCCATGTGTTCTATAAAGTTCATTTTTTTGTGAGTTTTCTCAAAGCTTCGTTATTGGCACAACAAGGGCCCACCGGTCCAACTTGGAAATCTTACTATAATTGGAATGTGGATCTAATTTCTATTTTAACTTGCAAGGTTTATTAGTACATGAACAGTTTGAGATTCCATCCTTCGCATTACATGACCCAACAAATGGAACATCTCATTAAAACCTTTGTTTTCTGTGTAGAAATAAAGTAACTTTTCATAATTGTCAGGTTGCATTGAATTTCCTTTCTGATTTGAAGAGCATGTAGAATTAGATAGCTTGTAAGTTGATATTGAAGTGAGTGATTACAAGATTAAGATAATAATCCATCTCTCACCTTGATAAGCCAGTAAATGGGTAATCTTGTTGCCTATAAGAGATTCTTTGGAGTTCATGTTAGTTAGATTCTTTTCTTTGAATTATGTTCTTTAGTTTGTTTGCAAAGTGTGAAAAACATACATTAAGTTATAACAGAGTATGCATTTTGAAAGTGTTCTTGATTTTCACTATACTCATTAGACATAGATACATCACCTGTTGTCGGCACATATAGTGTATCAATTCTATTGATTACAAATCCTGGTTGACATATTAATGATTGGAAATATATTCTACATATAATTGCACCAACATAAATCCATGTATGTGCGAGGTAAAATGTTTGACGGTGGTAACAAAAAGTCACATAAAAATATACAACACATAAAATCAATACTTTTAATGTGAAGAATATTAATCGTACATATTGCATCCAAATTTTACAAGTGATCAACTGACAAAAAAATAGAGGAAAAAATAAAACCTTTATCATGTTGTACTAAATGTGACAAAATATATTACAATATACCTTAGGAGTTGTGTCACATAAGTGTTTGAAAAACCATTTATAACCTTTAAGTTCACCAACAACAATATAGCATCAAGAAGACTTGTTTTCGAGCCTTCATAAAGAGGTTGTCTTG
>ML820775.1:62458-76087 GCA_009831015.1 Picea engelmannii
TGTTATTATTTCGTTGCATTCATCAATATGTCATATTCTTCCCTAACCCTAAACCCCTAACCCATACTCCCTAAAACTCCATTAACCTCTAAATCCTCTAGGCCCTAAACCCACTAAACTTACAAGCTTAAACCCTAATCTATTAACCCCTAACCCCTTAAACCCTAAGCTACTAACCCCTAACCCCTAAACCACTAATCACTAATATGGCCTAATTATTAATCCTTAAACCAGTAAAAAATTAACCCCTAACCTATTACACCCCTGTACCCCTAAACCTTAAACCCCTTAACCACTAAACCCTACCCTAAATTCGACGAACATGTGGTCGTCGAATATAATGGGTTGATATCAGATATTATATATCCCTCTGATCCCTAACCCTTAACCCACCCCTAAACACTAAACCATTAACCCCTAACCCCTAAGACCCTATCCCTGTAATCCTTAACACCTTAAACCTGACCCTAACCCAACCTAACCACTTAATACCTAACCCTAAACCCCTAACCCCTACTCCCTAAAACCCGATTAAGTACCTCTAAATCCCTTGGGCCCCAAAACCCCTCTAAACCTACCTTAAACCCTAACCTATAAACCCTTAACCCCTAAACCATTGAGTAACCCTTAAACTGCTAAAATATTATCCCCTAACCCCGTACTCTCTATACTCCTAAACCTTAAACCTGCTAACCACTAAAGCCTACATTATTCTTCTTCTACATTTAACATTTAAACATTTATAAAAACAATCTGCAATATAAAGACATATAATGAATAACTTACCAAGGGACAATATTCATGCCCACCTTCAAGGTGTCCATAATCTCTACAATTCTTTCTAGTTGTTTTTATTGAAACTCTCCTACTATTATAGCCCCTGTATTTGTTACAACGACAATATCATTTTCCATCACCCAAACCCTCCAATGCAAATCTCACGTTTCGTTGTATTCCTCTTAGAGGAATGTTATGTGACAGTTTTCCTTACCAAACTTTCATTGATGATTGTCTTCAAAAATCAACCTCCGTAATTTAACTATTTGTAATGCAATTAACAAAATAAAAAATCTATGTATTTTGACCAAAAAATATTCCCTATAACCTTTACAAACCGACGATAGTGTAGCAACAATGTTGATCATCTATACTATTTCTAACTTCTTTATATTTTTACCAAAGAGACGTTGTCTAATATGAAAAATATTGACTTCATCAACTGTCAGATATCAGACACCAAATTTATTGAATGTCCGATGAATCGATCATTGACTTGGTCAAACTGAACACCCGTCAGATATCCAATTCCATGCTCGTCGGATATCCAATGAATATCACGCATTTTTAAAAATATTACTAAAATTGAAAAAACAATCTGATAGTATGGTGTACCATCGGATTATAGTGTTGTATTTTATTCCCATATGTAATAGTGTGAATACTGAAGAGCCAGTTTGTTGGGCCTGAAGAGTGAACTTCTGTGTGAATTGCATTTTCACAACAATTGTTTGATGTGTTTTCTAGTAGTTTTCCTGGCAAGGAGGTCCCTTGAGTTTCCCAACTGAGAGATTCTTGGTTACCTATGCCAAAGAGACCCTAATAAATTAATGGGATTACCAAGGGATTGAGATCAAGGAAGGGGTACATTCCTTGGGTTGGGTAGGTCGAGAGGAAGAGATTTGGTGGAAAATCAGGATAGATGTAGGAGAACACCAATGGGTTGTGTGTTTTATGAGTTGTGAGTGGACAGTTAGAGACCACCCTCTTTTTTGGATTACTATCCCAACTCGAGGGTGACCTTCTATTGAGATTTGGAACAACAAGTCTATGGTTGGATGGAACGTCTATCCCAAGTAGTTGGTTGCACAATTCTTTATAAAAGATAAGTGGTTTATCTTGTTTCAGTTTGTATTATGAGTTTATTTGTTGTACATTAACTCTGTCATTGAGAATGATTTTATATGCTACTATAATAAACTATTTATTGCATTAATATTTGTTTTTAGCATGTTCTATATGAATCTAATTTATAGTTATAGAAAACAATTGAATGTCATTTTAATTCGTAGTTGGAAGCGACAGGAAATTAATTAGATAGCAGAAATTTTATTTTTATGAGTATTCTTCACTGTAATGTTCTTCAGCTGGACTGGGGGATGTTACATTATGGTATAGTAGCCTCTGGTTCAAACACTGGGCTTGTATGGGCCAAGATCCAAAGCAAATTGGTGAATTCATTGTTACATATTTTGGTCTGTGTGAATTTGGGGGAAAATGGTGAAAAATTGGAGAGAGATCCCCAAATTCGTGAGAAATATTCAAGTTTAAAGGATTCAAAATTATTTAAGAGGTTAAATGGAGCCAATTTGAAAAGCGGTAGAGATGAATTCAACTTGGAATGGTAAAATTTCACATTTTAATGGCCTCTATAGTGTTTTACAGAGTTCAATGAATCGACGGTCGATATCGTGTTTGATATCGAGATCAACGACCGAGATTCACTTAAATAAATTTAAAAATTCACAAGGTTTCGGTCATTGAAAGGTTGAGTAAATCAATGACCAAGATTCATTTCAATGAATGGATAAATGGAACAGATAGAAGATTTTTAATCAATTCGGTGGTTGGGAGGTTGGAGCAGAATCGATGGCTAAGATCATATTGAGTGAGAGATCAATGACCTAGATTCACGTGGGGTTTTGTCGAAATTTATAAGTGTTGAAGTTCGCCAAGAGAAATCGTCGATGACCAATAGTCGATTCAGCCAAATTGATGAAGAGTTTGGTTCATCCAAAGGAAATCTTTGATGGACAATGGATTGATGGTCGTTTGTTGATCAATTCAGTGAAGTGGTTTGATTGAGAAAGATAAATGGTTGATGGGTCGATGGATCGATGGTCGAGCATTGGTCAATTCGGTGAGGTGTTCAGGTCGTCTAAGAGAAATGATCGATGTTCGATAAAGGAAATAAGGTGATGACATCTCATTCCATGTCAACATCCACATGTATTTCCATGTCATCATCCATGTGTCATGCCATGTCAATAGTTGCCATGCCATCCAATAGGGATGCGTGATAGTTGGGTCGGCCAAATTGAGGAAGCATTTTCAACGGTCAATGGGGATCGTCGATGGTTGGGTTAGCCAATTTAGCAATGCTTTAAAAGTGGTTTACAATGTAAATCGTTGATGGACGATGGTCGATTCGGTTGGTTTATCATTGTGTTGCAAATCGGTTGTCAAGGGAATTGGATGATGGTCGACGATTAGGTTGGAAGTTTGGGAAAAATGTTGTGTGCATCCAAAGGAAAATGTCAATCACTAATCATAAATGGAGCTCAAATAAATGGCTCATATTTCACTTGATTTGAGATCAACAAATCATATTTAAAGGGTTGTTATAACAATAGAACAATTAATTTTATGCGAAATGTTTTGAATTTTTTCATATTTTTGAAGGTCATTAACTTGAGAGACGATTTTGATGCCCTAAACGACAATTTTATCCAATAGAAACCCATGAGAATAAAGTGTACCGAGGTACACTATGTCTCTGCAACTCAAATAAAATAACTCAGAGAGAGTTATCCAATGAGCTATTATGAGCGCAAAACAGCTCATATGAGAAAGTTACAACCAAAACAGTAATGGTAAAATTTTGACACCATGTTACTTCCAGAGGACATAACTCCATGCTCAAAAGTGTGTTTGGGGCACACGAGAATTCTATGGAAATCTTATGATCCATATAAGATATCAATGGATCTAGATTTGGAATATGGGTACTTGAAAATGTGCAAGAAGAAAAAGAAGACACTTGTAGCAAACAAGGATAAAATGAGAAAAACAATCAAAAATTTCAGCTCGGAGCTCAGATTTGAGAAAACAAATAGTCATTGGAAAGGTATTGAGGAGGAGAAGACATATGTCAAACCATAATTTTGAATTGGGCATTATAAATTTTCAAAAAGTGATAAAATATATTCTTGTAGCAGTAAAAGAGTGGAAATTGCAACTTCTAAATGTTGTAACTTTTCACTCAGAACTCAGATTGAGGCATGAGTATAGCCATTGGAAAGTTGTTTCGGAGAGAAATTAATACAAGGAATAAAAATTTGAATTGATCCATTGTGTTATTCATAAATTTATGAGAAGGATGACATGTATTCTAATTTATGAAATATTTTATGTTATGAATGTTCTAACAATAATTATTACATGCACATTTCTTTCATAATTAGAGGTACAGGAAAGACTTTGGTTCTTATATGAGGATTGGAGTTATAAAATATGCTCAAGGATATTATAGCCATGAGGAAGAGATTAGATGTATGCATGTCAATATGGGAAATGCTAAGACATATTCCAATGGAAGAAGAGGCAGGCAAGAGCCTATAACTATGAGAAGCTTGCATAGGGAAGTGCAGAGATATAGGGAAAATAATGAAAGGATTATGAAGGAACAAGCAAGTCAACAAGGACTCTAGAACCAAGCAAGAAAATAGTGTTATACAAGTGTCGGCATCTAGATCCCAAAGAAAAAAGGGTGATCATGGAAATGATAGGCATTCAATAAGCATGAGTGGGCGCCATTGTTCTCCAAAGTAGTCCACCAGAAGAAATCATGCACATTCAGGGTCAGAGATAAGCCTAAGTGTGTCTCCTATTCAGAGGAAAATGAGAATGCCTGAGGAATACATATTGCAAGGTGAAATCAGGAAAATCAAGCCACCAAATTTCAATGGTGAGCATAGGAAAGGGGAAGAGGTCGAGGTTTGACTGTTGGAAACGAAGAAATATTTCCAACTGCATGATTACCCCTCCCGAGTAGAAGCTAGAATTTCAACCTACCACTTGCAAGGAAAGGAAGCCATGTGGTGGCACCAGCTTAAGAAATCCAAGCACCTTTATGAGAATAGGATCTCATGGAGATAAATGTTTGTCTAAGAAAAGGAAGATGAAAGATTTCTTTGAACTAAAGTTGGGAAGCATGAAAATGGATGAATACGAGAAGTGGTTCTTTAAATTGTTAAAGTATGTTGACTTCATAAAAGATGAAAAATTCAAAATCCAAAGAATTTTAAGTGGGCCACCTTCTTTCTTTAGTGACAATATACAATATGATAACCCCAATTCTTTGGAGGAATCCATAAGGAGAGCAAAGAAGAGGAAGGTCAGTTTTTCAAAAGGCTTGGAATGAAAAGATGAAAGGAAAAAGGGACCAAAGGAAAAAGGGTTTTAAGCCGCCCTTTTTCAAGAACAACACCCAAGCAAATCAACAAGGTCGGTCAACCAAAAATGAGCACAATAATGCATATTCATTTGGGAAAAGTCCAAGGAAACATCTTGTACAATGTTGGGGGTGTGAGGGAAATCACGTATATAGGGACTTCCCTCACAAAGGAAAAGGAATAAGGATTTTCCACAACATTCAGGAGGCTGAAATAGTGGAAGACATGGGAGGAAACATGCCAAGGATTTATGTATCCTTGGACAACAAGCAAGCGGAATATCAATCCCCCGTGATTGAAGTGGAAGGTAAGATTGATAACCAAACCATAGAAATTTTAATTGATTCTAGAGCTAGCCACAGTTACATAAAATCTAACATTGTCGAAATATTTCACTTGTAAAGGAGAAAGTATAAGAAATATTGGTTAGTTCAGTTAGCCATAGGAGCTAAGAGGAAAATCAATGAATCGGTTAAATATTGTCTAATAGATATGAATGGTCTCAACACAAAGGTAGATGTAAACATCATACCATTAGGTTCATATGATTTTCTAATTGGAATGGATTGGTTGGAAAAATACCATGTTTTCCTAGAATATTATAACAATACAATCACATGTCTTGATGAAGAAGGGAAACAAGGAAAGGTTCAAGGAATTCCAAGAGTTATAGTTGTTAGAGAGATTTCAACTATGCAGCTGAAAAAGAATTTCAGGAAGGGATGTCATATTTTTGTAGCCAATATGGAAGAGGAATCCAAAGATAAAGTGACAAGCATTGAATACCATCTGATTTTGTGGATTTTGAATTTTTTTTAGTGAGATCCCGGGGTTTCCACCAAAGAGAGATTGATTTCTCTATTGATTTGGTGCTAGGAGCTTCCCCAGTGTCCAAGACACCATACATAATGGGCACGCCAGAATTCAAAGATTTGTAGATGCAGCTTGAAGAGTTATTAAAGAAGGGGCATATATGCCCAAGTGTGTCACCTTGGGGAGCCTAGTTCCTTTTTACGAAGAAGAAACATGGAACCTTAATGTTGTGTATTGATTTCAAACAAATCAATAAGGTCACCATAAAGAACAAATATCATTTTACAAGAATTGATGATTTGTTTGATCAACTGAAAAGTTCAAAGATATTTTCAAAGATTGACTTGAGATCGGGTTATCATAAAGTGAGTATAAAGGAATAATACATTAGTAAGACAACATTCGAGACAAGATATGGGAATTATGAGTTCACGGTAGTTCCATTTGGACTATCAAATGCCCCAACTATTTTTATGTGCTTGATGAATGGAGTGTTCAATGAGTACCTAGACAAGTTTTTCATTGTGTTCCTAGATGATATACTCATATACTATAAATTAGAAGAGTAACATGAGAAACATTTGAGAATGGTGTTGCGAGTTTTAAGAGAGCACAAATTGTATGCTCAATAAGTAAGTGCATATTTTATCAAAAGAAGATTCACTACTTGGGGCATATAGTTTCAACAAAAGGGATAGCAGTGGATCCTGAAAATATAGAGTCCATTAGAGTATGGACAATGCCAAAGAATGTGACAGAGATCAAATCATTCATGGGTCTTTATGGTTATTATCGAATATTCATAAAAGGATTTTCAAAGATTGTGAGTCCAATCACTTCATTGCAGAAGAAGGGAGTGAAATTTGAATGGACTTCCAAGTGTGAAGAAAGATTTCAGTAGCTAAAGAAAATATTGACAAGTGTGCCAATATTGAAGATTGCACACCTGAATGAATACGTTTTTGTGTGCATTGATCCATGCAAGGAAGGACTTGTGGGAATCCTCAGTCGAAAGGATCATGTGATTTGTTGTGAGTCCAGAAAATTAAAAGAGCATGAGAGGAATTATCCTACACATGACTTGGAGTTAGAAACAATTGTACATGCACGAAAAATGTGGATACACTACCTTATGGGGAAGAAATTAGAGCTAAGGATAGACAAATGTGGTCTGAAACATCTTTTTGGAAAGACAACATTAAATGCCAGAAAAACTAGATGGCTGGAATTTTTGAGTGAATATGACTTTGAAATTAAGCATATAATGGGAAAGGAAAATCTAGTGGTTGATGCACTCAATAGGAGAGATCATGAAGTTTGTATTTAATCCATCAACATTTACAGGACTTATCCGAAAGATCAAATGATTGCAGCAACAAACTCAGATCAACAATATTTTAAAATAAAAGAAACATTACAAGAAGACAATTTTCAGCAAAAGTTTAATTATTATGAGTTGAAAGAAGATGAAATTATCATGTACAAAGACAAATTGTATGTGTCGAATTATAATGAGCTGAAGAATGTAGTGCTAGGGTAAATTCACAGTGTGCCATATGTTGGGAACCCAAGATATAAAAAGGAAATTGTAGTTGTAAGAAGCCAATGCTTTTGGTTGGGAATGAAGAAAGAAGTGGCTAATTATATAGTCAGATGTCTAGAGTGTCAAAAAGTAAATATTGAGTATAGTCATTCAACAGGGTTGCCGTAGCCACTACCCATTCCAAAATGGAAGTTGGAAGTTGTCACAATTGATTTTATTACTAAGATTCCCAAAACAATGAAGCAACATGATTCCATCATGGTGGTGGTGGATAAAGTAACTAAGGCAACACATTTTATTCTAGTGAAGACTACACACAAGGCAGAAAATATTGCATAGATATACATGAAGGAAGTTGCTAGGCTACATGGGGTGCCTAAGGAAATAGTTTCGGATAGAGAGCCAAAGTTTATTTCCATTTTTTGGAAATGTTTGTTTAAATTATTTGGGAAAAATCTAAATCTCAGTATAGCATATCACTAAGAGTTAGATGCGAAAACAAAGAGGACTAATAGGATCATTGAAGACATGCTTCAAATCTATGTGATGGATCAGCCATAAAAGTGGGAGGATTATATCCACTTAGTGTAATTTTCTTACAACAATAGGTATCATTCCTCATTAAAAAACGAGTCTATTTGAGGCATTGTATGGTAGGAAGTGTAACACACCAGTAAGTTAGGATAATCCAGTAGATAGAGTAGTTATTGGGTCATATTTGTTGAAGGAAATGGAAGAGAAGATGGAAAATATTAAGAAAAATTTAAAGTCTACCCAGGATAGGAAGAAAATCTATGCAGACAAGAATAAAATGTTTAGAGATTTTAAAGTGGGAGAACATGTGCTCTTAAAAGTGAAGGTAAAAATAAGCTTGCTAAGATTAGAAGGTTGCTCAAAGTTGACAACGAGATATTGTGTACCTTTTGAAATATTAGAAAATATAGGACCAATTTCATACATGCTAACATTTTCTACATCTATGAGAGTGCATAATGTATTTAATGTGTCATTATTAAATAAATGTGTGTTTGATGCTAACCACATAATTGATCGGAATGTGATCCAAATGGAGCACAAAGGGGATTTCTAGGTGGAACCAATATGCATCCTGGAATGGAAATTCAATGTTCATAGGAACAAAACCATAGGGCTGGTAAATGTTCAATTGACTTGCTACAGTCATGAATATGCTACATGGGAGCATGAATAAATCATGTGAGAGGAATACCCACAAACTTTTGTCAATTTTGAAGAACACATAATGCAAGACTCCATTTTTAGTAGCTAGAGTTCCAGAACCGCATCTCAGATTCCTAGCCAACCTATGTTGGGGGTCCTGATAAAGGATGAAACATTTCTTGGGTTAGCTATGATAAATGAATAGTACATTCCTTGGTTTATCCCTGATAAACAAATGATGCATACCTTGGGCCTGTGGGTTGAGAGGAATAGGATATTTGAATGGAAATGTTGTTGGAGTTGTGAACTTGCATAATTTTATTTCTTAAAGTATCATGATGTAAATTTGTATATATATGTATGTATATTGGCATAGTATGCACCAAGGATGGTGCACAATTGTAGGGGAGGGTGAATGTAGCATCCCCACAATAGTCCCCAGTTTAATTTATGCTTAATGTAGATGTAATGCGTGGCTACATCCAAAGCTTTGTAATATGTGAATTGTTTTTTTATGTTGCAATAATAAAATGTGATGCCAATTTCTAAGGGGATATGGACATATATGGGGGATAAAATAATCCACAAGAGAGGGGAGGGTCTAAGAGAATGAGTAAGAGGGGTCCAAAGGGGGAATTTCTCATGTATATTAATTCAACCCATTTTCCTAAATTTAATGTTGGTATACTAACCTTCTAATTTATGATTGAGTGTTCCCAAAGCCAATCATTGAATACATGTAAGAGGGTGGGTGTGATAGGCTCCCATATTTATTGGGCACATGGGGGATGAATAAAATCATCTTGGGGAAGTGTGTGAGTCAAGCAAGAAAGCCAAAGGGATAAATTCTTCTGGGAAAATACAACAATATTTACACATTCAGTTTTGGTGGATGAACATCAAGTAGAGAGAAACAACGAGAGCTTGGAGTTGGAACATCCATGGAGGGAGAATTTGAGAGCATGTTGGAGTGTATTTGGAGTTGAATATTGAATATTCAGGTTGTTAGGCCTGAAGATTGAACTCATGTTTGAGTTGCACTTTCATAGAAAGTGTTTGTTCTATTTGTTGGTAGTTTTTTTGGCAGTGAGGTCCCTTTAGTTTCCCAGTTGAGAGATTCATGGTTGCATGTGCTAGAGAGACCTTGATAAATGAATGGGATTCTTTAGGGAATAGGATCAATGAAGGATTACATTCCTTGGGTTGGGTAGGTTGAGAGGAAGAGAGTTGGTGGAAAATTAGGATAGTTATAGGAGAATACATGTGGGTTGTGAGTTTTATGAGCTGTGAGTGGACAGTGAGAGACCACCCTCTTTTGTGGATTACTAGCCCAGCTCAGAGGTGATTTTCTATTGATATTTGGAACAACAAGTCTATGGTTGGGTGGAACATTTCTCCCAGGAAGATTTTTTCACAATTGTTTATAAAATATAAGTGTTGTATCTTGCTTCAGTTTGTATTATGAGTTTATTTGATGTACATTAACTTTGTAATTGAGAACGAATTTTATATGTTGTTATAATAAGATATTTACTACATTCATGTATGATTTTAGCATGTTGTAGATGCATCTAATTTATGGTAATAAACATAATTTAAATATGATTTTAATTCATAGTTGGAAGCTAAATGAAATTAATTAGATTGTGGAAATTTTATTTTATGAGTATTTTGAACCGTAATGTTCTTTAGCTGGGTTGGGGGACATTATAACTTATAAAAATGATTATCATGAATCACTGAAAATTATCCCATTTAAGGCTTTGTATGGAAAAAAGTGTTGAGTTCCATTTAGTTGGGATAGTCCAGTAGACAAGCTCACACTTGAACCATAATTGTTGAAGGAAATGGAAGAGGCTATGATCAAGATAAGGAAGAATTTGAAAATAGCATAGGATAGATAGAAGAGATATGAAGACAACCAGAGAACTCATAAAGAATTCAAGGTGGTATATCACGTGTATCTCAAAGTAAAACCCAAGAGGAGTTCCCTAAGGATGGGGACATGTGATAAGTTGGCACCTCACTATTGTGGACCATTTGAAGTTCTACAGAGTGGGACCAGTAGAATATAGACTAGCCTTGCCACCTACTATAAGAGCTCAGAATGTGTTCCATGTGTCTTTACTGAAGAAATATGTTCATGATTCTAATCATTTTATTGATTGGACTGTGATACAGATGGAACCAAAGGGACAATTCTATCTTGAACTCAATGCATCCTGGACATGAGAGAAACATTTCTCTAGAACCAAGTCGTGGTGTAGGTCAAGTTGCAATGGAATAACTTTGGAGTACATGAGGCTACTTGGGAGCTAGATGATTTCATGAGAGTGGCATACCCATTTTTTTTTATGTATAATGTATATATGGTGTTTTGAATACTAAGGACGGTGTTTCTTTAAGAGGGAGGGGAAAATAACATCTTGTTTTCCCCCATGATTTTAATTATGCTAATACTTCATATAATGTGATTTTGAAGCATGTAGTTATTTTATTGGTTAAAAGAAAACACCAAAAATATGACTGAGAGGAAAATTCCTTGAGTATAATTCATGATATCACAAGGTGGAATACGTGAGGTGGAGTGGAGAAGCTTCAATGAAGAAAATAGGAAGCTTTCTCAACATTCTAGCCTACACTTGCAAACTTGAATGAAACACCTGTTAACATACTTAGATATGCATGAAGCCACATGACCAGTCATGGAGATCAAGGTTGGTGGTTGAAGAAATTATAATTGCTGACATATATGATTTCTTGAAGAGGAAAGGGTCAGTTAAAAACCTAACATAATGACACCTTAGATTTCCCCTTCAAATTTGGATTCTTGACTAGAGGTTGTGTCTAACAATAGTCATGAGAAACTCAAGGAGTATGTGGAAGAAGAGACCAAAGGTGGAAAACCATAACAAAGAACACATTGAATGGGAGAGAGATGCATATACCTGAGATGAAGAGAAACAAAGGAGTCATATGCGAGAGAAATGAGAAGTTGAAGACGTGTTCTCACTAAGAACCACATAAAATAGAGTGAGTTGAAAAATCACAGTGGGACAAAGAGGTGAGGAGGAGACTCACATGCGTAGATATAGGAAACAAATTTGTTGGAAAGTTTTCCTTGAGGAAAATAGGACACTTTCCCAAGTATTTAATGGTCACCCTGGAACAGAGAAGACCCAGATCAATATTGGAGAAATAGAGGATTGGAGCTTGGTTCTTACTAGAAAGAAATTGACACTAGTAAGGAGAGGTCGCTCAGGGATTGTATAGCAGAGAAGGGAATCCCTTTTGAAAAATAAATCCATTTGGAAAGGTGAGTGGTAAACCCATGGAGGTCCTTAGCTTGGAGGGAATAGGGCCACTTCTATTGTTTCAAGTGGGGTGAAGGAGAGCAACCCTCCTAGACCATTTACCTAATTAGGAAGTCATTTGAATCAATCCCCTTGTGGTATAATGGCTTGGAATGGGGGTAGTATGCTATAGGAAAGCACTTTATAACATAGCCTTGTTGGGAGGAAAGGATTCCTCTATCAATCAATTGGATGGTTGATATTCCTTGAACAAATAAGTTTTTCATCTTACAAGTTTGGTGTATGTTTAATGATGCAAACATGTTGTCTCATGGTTTGTATGATAAGTGTGAACAAATAAAGGGAATGGTTAAATTCCTGAGTAAAATGGATTATGCATGTTTGTTTTCTTCTATTAATTTGATAAATTTGTGTAACCAAGTAAGTTGTGCAAAGGAGGGGCATATCCCTGTGAATTTTGCAAGCCCTTGAAATGGAAATTTTCTAGGATATAAACCTTCAATGGATGTGTAATGACAATAACGGGTGTAACCTTGTGGGACTACAAGTCTTTGAGGGTAAAGCATATAAGATATGAATAAAATATTCACCCCTGATTGATAGGAGTTCCCTAAAGCCTTAGGATAGTTTTTGAGTAGTTAGGGAGCTTTAAGATATATGAAACCTCCTTACCTTTTAAGTGTAAAGTTTGTAGGATATGCAAATCTTCAACCAATATTTTAGGGTGAGAATGCCTTAGCTAGTTTCAGAGTGAAGGAGAGAGACAAAAAGTTCCATTAGAACCTTGGTGATGGCCTCGAAGAAAACCCTGGAGTGGTTAAGTCCAAAATCAAACTATTAACCTGGAGAAACCCCATGTTTTGAGTTGATGACTCGGTATGGCGAAAATATCCTAACCATTGGTTAAAATCTGAGGTCATCAGAATGACCTAGTGCATGATTGTAATGAGACTCTGATGGGGAAGTTTGTGAGATAATGAGGGCCATTGATTTATCGGAGAGAGGCATTGTTGAGTTATGGACCGTTTATGCCAGTTACAAATCTGTCGGAAGGGGGATTTTCAGAATCTTGGAAAAAGGTATGGAGAAAAGAGTCTGGCGATCAAATACTCTAAGGACCATCAATCTGTCGAGAGGTGTCCCGTAGGATTTCAGTCGTTGGATCTTGTATGGTTTGTTATGTGGAGGAGGTTCTAGGAACCTTAATTGTCACATGATTTTAAACCTCCGAGAAAATATTTCTCGTTGGTTTAGGTGTTGTGAGGACCATTATATCCATCAGAGGATGTCATCGGAATGAGTCGGTCAGAGTGACCTTTGTTAGATAATCCAAAATACAATTATCATAGTTTATAAAGTTATAATAAAATGATTATTAATTTAGAATATTAAATTAATAATCTAGAATATTTGATAAATAAATGTAGACTTTTAGAAATACATTATTGTTGTAAACGATATGACTCTAGAGAGGTGTCGTATCTTAGGCTCTAAATTAGGAGTATTGTTTTAAGATTGTTAAGATAGCATTTATTGTAAATGGACACTT
>ML820776.1:7093-48752 GCA_009831015.1 Picea engelmannii
TCTTGTACTTGAACATTTTAAGTGGGGTAAAAGGAGGTTGCCCCCTCGAAGAGGCTTATTATCTGAAATTATCTCAGTTTCAAGGCATTGAGTACTTTTCCTGAGGTTTTTCCATGCTATATTGATGTTTGGTTCTTAACAAATTACCTCGAAGGTCGAAGTCGAAAGAAAATTGAATCGGGAAATTCAATTCGACCAAAGCAAGTCGGGACGACCAAGTCAAATCTTTAGTGACTAGCAACTAAGAGGCAACTAATTTAAATATCCATCATCAAGTAAAATGTTTACAAGTTGAATTTAAATAGTCACCAACAAAGGAGATATGTGGAGGTCGATTTGGACATTCATGAAAAGGTAAAATGTATTGAGGTCGATTTGGCATCTGATGACAAAAGGAAATTTTGGGCAAGTTTATTTCAAAGAACCACCTATATCGACCACCTCGCACATGTTAAGGGGAAACTTTCTTCTTGTCAGATATTTGGGCATGTTCTGCACAAAACCCATGTCGTAGAATTGTAAAATTATTTTCCAACACGCCAGGATATTCATACGAAATAAATGTCTAATTTTGTGTATGAAAATCAATTAATAAAATCACCATTTGTGTTAATTAAATGAAGGGGTGCAATGTTTCATTACTAAAAGACACAATGGTTCAACCTTATACCTTTTGGAAATTATATAAGCAGACAAACAAGGTGAAAGGAAAGTGTCTTTGTGGTCTGAGACAAACAAAGTTCGCTCACACAAGAATTATCCAAAATACTTGGAATATAACATAATAATCCATGTAGGAATAATGTATAAATGTATAAAATATGAATAGATGAGATATAATATGATTACAATTGAGAATGAAGGCTCGTTTATATACCCACGTAGGGGTGCCCTTTACCAATAGTCATGTCCTTTGAGACATGACCTTTCATTGTTAATAATTATTATTTATTATTATGTTATGAATATCTATGGTATAAGTATATTTATGTTCATAACATTGCCTTCCCCTTAAAAATGCTTTGTCCTCAAAGCATACATTATGGAAGACTTATCTCTTGCTCTAGCTTGTAATTATTGTCTCGTGATTCTTCATTCTTGAGTTAGTAATTGTTGAGGACCTGAGACGATAGGATCTTCTAAGCGTTGAGCAGAACTGTCGAATTGTAAAGGAGTCTGCCCATCCTAATTTGATCTTCTATGGAATTGAAAGTTTATAGGGTTCTTGGAAAGAACTTGATGTATTTTGACTCCCATGATAACTTCTACTTTGAGCATCACTTGTAGTGGAAGTAATATTCTTTGACATACTGGTCATTTGTTTATGTTGATACAAGGATTGGCTAAAGTGTCGATTTTTGTGATTAGGATGTTGATAAGGCATCCTTGCAGCTTGATCCTTACTTCGTATACTTGTAGCTTTTTGTTGATTAAATTTTGGAATTGAGTCTTCTTGATATCTCTGGCTTGTTTGTACCTCAACATTTGAAAACTTCTTTACATCAGCTAGATTTTCTTCCTTTTGAGTTGTAAGGTTGATTGGGTCTGTCATCGTTTCCTTATCGACTAATGATGTTTTGCGATCTATAGCTTTTCTTGTAAGGTCTTCTTATCATGCTTCAACTTTTTAATCTGAGTTAATAATTCTTGATTATGAACCCTTAGGCGTGAAAGTTCTTCTTTATCTTCTGATTTGTTGACTTTATTTATAATATTTCGATTCTCGGGTTTTTCATCTTTCATCTTTTTAATTTGTTCAAGCAATTTTTTATTAAGGTTCTTCAAACGAGAAGCTTCTTCATCATTTCCTGATAATTTCTTCCTGAGATCTTGATTCTCTTACTCCAACTCCTGGACACGTTGTTTTGTATCCCTTGACTTCTTAATTTGAGTAAGTAGTTTTTCACTATGATTTTTTAAGCGTAATATTTCTTCATCTCGTTCTAGTAAATCTTGGTCCATTTTTTGTCGTTCGGTCTTTAGTTCTTCATTTTGTACAATGAATTCCTGAATACGCTCTTTGAAGTAACGATTATCTTTCTGTGTTAACCCATTAAAATATTTTTCCTTCTCAATTTCAAACTGTAATTTTTTATTGCTCGCTTTATAATGTCCTAGTTCTCCTTCCAATATTCGTGATTGTATTTTTGAATTATCTTGATATCCTTCCATAATAAATAATTTTTTAAATGTTTCTTCAATCCTTTTTAGAAAAAAAAAAAATTAAGCTTCACTTCACTTCACTTAACTTTTAGGGGAATCACCTTTATATTAAGCTCTTCAATGACTTTTTTAGAAATATAAAATTTCTTTAATAATCTATGTATATTTTACTTCTTTGAACCTTGATATTTTTTTTAACTTGTTCTTTGAACCTTGATATTTTTTTTAACTTGTGATAGCCCTCATGTTTTCTTTATTTATTTTTAATAATTTATATAAATAGAAATATAATTTATATTTTATAGAAATATATATGTATATGAAAACTCTGATATTTGCTCTTACTTTTTCTTTATAATATACTTAACTTTTTTTATATCTTTTTTATTTTTATTTTTTTAATAAAAACCTTTACTATTTTCACTATTTTCACTTTTTTTAAATACCTTTTTCTTTTTAATTAAAACTTTTTCTCGGTAAATGTATCTTTTGACTTTCTACTTGCCTCCCTTTATATTTTCCACGTATTTTGGGAACCTTATGACTTCTTTGATTTTATTTAGTGGTAAATGTATGCCTAATATACTTGTTTTTTGCTAACTTATGATTTCTTTTTAACTCTTCAATAAAACTTTTCACAAGTCATGACTCTTGAGGTAGGTACCTTCATCCTGATCATGGAGACCCTCAGCATCCTTCTCAAAAAGAGCTTCTCCGAACATAAAATTTCGGGCATCAAGGTGACTAAGCTTATAAGGATTATCCACCTTATGTTCGTTGATGATCTCCTTCTTATGACAAAAGCCGACCTAGCTGAGTGGACTGTCATACAGGATCTGCTCTCTCGCTTCAGCACAGTCACTGGACTCTCCTTTAACCTCTCAAAATCTTCGGTTCATCATTGGGGACTCACGGAGCAGGAGCTTCAAAACTACAAACAGATCATTCCTTTATCTTTCATTGACCTTAGCGAAGGATTGCGTTATCTTGGTTTTCAGCTGAATATTGGAGCCTCCTCCCCCGTAGACTGGCAGTGGCTTATAAAGCTTTTTGAAAGAAAAATAGGTGGTTGGTGTTTTAAATGGCTTTCACTTGGTGGCCGCCTCATCCTGGTCAAATCCGTTTTAGAAGGATTGGCGGTATACTGGATGTCCCTGGAGAGAATTCCTTCAAAGATCATCAACTCCCTTCGTCGACTTACAGCCAACTTTTTGTGGAATGGTCATGGGAAAAATCATTGCTTCCACCTCTGCAGCTGGGAGATTATAGCAAGGCCTAAAAAGGCAGGAGGCTGGGGCATTAAGAATTTTCACTTCTTCAATACAGCCCTCTTAGCTAGCACCTTTTGGAGAGCGCTTACTCATGAAAGTATATGGAATCGTATAATTTTGGGAAAATACCTTGGTTCCTTAAAACTTTCTGATTGGCTTCGTAAGCCAACGTTGCATTTAAAGTGGGCCTCCCCTTTCTGGAAGGGCCTCATTGCTTCTTCCCCTGTCATACTCCATTGGCTCAGGTGGATGCCAGGTTCTGGAACGGAGATCAAAATCGGTAGGGATATGATAGTTGGGATGGAAGAATGTTCGATTTTACCTCCGGACTTGTGCTCCGATCTACTATCACAGAATATTTCTTATCTTGCTCAGATCAAGATCCCGACCGCTTCACCTTCCCTTCCGGACAATTGGAAGGGTGTTAAGGATCTGTCTTTTATTGGGTGGAGGGCCATCGCCTGGAATCATTACACTGATGAACTAAAGTGCGCAGGCATTTCCCTGAAGGA
This sequence comes from Picea engelmannii, assembly GCA_009831015.1. NCBI lineage: Eukaryota > Viridiplantae > Streptophyta > Pinopsida > Pinales > Pinaceae > Picea > Picea engelmannii. The sequence goes on from ML820776.1 coordinate 11,040, forward strand.
AGAGCCTGATTCCCTGGTGTGGACAGGGGGCGATGCCTCCGGCATACCTTCGGTAAAAAACATTTTTACTGCTCTTTTGTCTTTAAAAAATCTGGTTCCTGATCTATCCTGGCGTCAACAGGTTTGGAAATGGAGAATTCCCCTTAAATATAAACTATTTGTTTGGCTGGCGGGTATTGGCCGGATCCTAACTTGGGACTCCCTTCGTCGGAGAGGATGGGAAGGCCCTGGCTTCTGTACCCTCTGTCGACAGGCTCCGGAAGATATCCCCCATTTATTGATCCACTGTAAGTTCACTAAGGAAGTCTGGCACAGATTGCTAACCCAGTACAATCTCCCTTTCACCTGGAGTGGAGCCACTATCACCGATTGCTTCAACACCTGGCTCTTAAACAAATCCTCTCCGACCTGCTTGGCTGCCCACATATGCTGGCATTTGTGGATTGAACGAAACAAAGCATTATTTGAGAACAGGTCTCCTTCTACTTTGGCGGTTTTCTACAGGGTCCTTGCATCATTTTCCTGGCAGCCTTCTACTGTAAAGCCTATTTTTTATAAAGAGATAGACCTTAGACTGCCAGTGGGTTTCACCTTGGCTTGCTTCGATGGAGCAGCCCAAGCCAATGGTTTTTGTTGTGGGGCTGGTGGCTTCTTCAGAGCTCACCCAGAGAGAATCACAAAATGGAGTCTCAACTGTGGACGGGGAACAAACACCAAAGCGGAGCTCTTGGGGCTTTGGGTTACACTCTCTCTGGCATCCTGGTGGAACATCACTCATTTACTCATCCGTGGTGATTCAAAAGTCATCATCGAATGGATTTCGAAAAAATCTCTTCTCCATTCCATCCACACTGAATCCTGGAAACAAAAGACTCTGGATCTGGCCAGGGGCATTCAAAATCTCAGCTTCCAGCATGTCTACAGAGTATACAACAGGGAAGCAGATATCCTCTCAAAGCAAACGTTAAGGGAGGAGACTGGTAAACTTTCAATTTTGCACAGTGATAAGGGGATTGAGAGCCCGATTACCCAATTCAGTGTTTTCTGAACCGATCTTGGTCATTCCCATATGCCAGAGCTTTTCTTTTTTTCTTTGTTCTGGTTGTAGCTTCCCTGTCGATGATATTTCCTTGTACTCAGTTGATTCTGTGGTATAGATCTCGGATCTAGCACAGAACTATTTTGCTAGCATTGCGCTCCATAACAACGGTGCTGAAGTAATTTTGTTGTATTTGCTGACTACTCCACAGCTGACCAGATATCAGCAACTTTTCAGTGCATCGAATTTGTATTGTAATGGAGGTATAAGTCTGGTTGGTTTGTTGGAGCCACCTGATACTGGAACGATGACTGTATTGTATGAATGAACAGCCGGCCACTGGATAGTTGGATTAGGGGCACTGAATTGTAAATGATTTTATACTTAATATAAAATTGAGAAAAAAATTTCCATGGAAAAAAAATGACTCTTGAGGTATGGATGTGTACGGACATTCGTGTATGGATGGTGGATGAATTATGGATGACAATGGAAGCAGAAATGGTGCGGATTGTATGTACGGTGCAACAGATATGTACAGTAGGTAGTGACAGCGAACAAAAATTGCAGAGAGATCGTATGGACTATTGCACGGTTTTTTTTTGGTGACTGTATGGCGAACTGTACTGAATTTTAACCGTACAAAATTAATTGACAGCTGTAAGAAATAATAGTGAATGGATGAACGAAAATGTTATGAACAATTATGTTACTTCAAAGAATGAATTTTATTTCCAGGCGATGGCATATAGTGGCTATCCTATGGTAGTTGTTACAGAGGGTATTCCTTGACAGGGAATATTCTATTCCTTGATATATTTTAGAATTTTGGCTCGTGGCTCCACAAGTTACGCCCAATTCGTCTGCTTTTTGAGTTGTGGATATTTGGTAGCTGAATATTTTGAAAGAGAACTTTAAACTTCGAATTGGCCAAAGTCAGACTTTTAACTTTTTATTTTTTTATCTAACATTCTTTACTTATTTGCAGCGGAAAAAAAAAAAATATTTTGAAGGTGGCAGCGGAATGTATTTTCTACATCAACTTTTAATTTTCTAATTTACTTTATTCTTTATTCACTATAATTTCTGATGATTTTAGTAATTGTTGGTAGTGGTCAAAGACCGGAGAACAAAGAAACTCTGATAAACTATAGTGGTGTAATTCTTTCTTTCAAAAAAACTTTTGAAATTTATGATTTGTAAATGGCCAAGAACCTGAGGCTAAGAAACTCTGCCAAATTAGTGTGATGGCCAAAAAGGCTAACAATTTGCTGCCAAGGGAAACGACCAACAGTATGGTGGCCAAAGGCCTGATTACGGTCAATGATCAAAGAAAAATTCTGAGAAAAATGAAGGTTGGCCAAAAGCCAGATCAGCCAATGGCCTGGATTAGCAACGAAGCTCTGATACCAAATGAGACGAACAAAGTTTGCTCACACGAGAATTATCCAAAATACTTGGAATATAACATAATAATCCATGTAGGAATAATGTATAAATGTATAAAATATGAATAGATGAGATATAATATGATTACAATTGAGAAAGAGGGCTCGTTTATATACCCACGCAAGGGTGCCCTTTACCAGTAGTCATGTCCTTTGAGACATGACCTTTCATTATTAATAATTACTATTTATTATTATGTTATGAATATCTATGGTATAAGTATATTTATGTTCATAACATGGTCTACATAAGAAGATCAAAAACAAGTGCAGAGTTCAAGGAATAAGTTGAAGACACTTATGAAGTGAGGGTGGTAGGGTGGAGCAATGAAGGACTAATGTCCTTTACTGATTAAAGTTTGAATACGGGAAGTTGGTACCCTAAAAAAGGGAGTTGGTGCTTCCTAGGGTTGGTTCCCTAAAACAAAGGAGTTGGTGCTTCCTAGGGTTGGTGCCCTAAAGAAGGGGATTTGTGTCTCCAAGAGTTGGTGCTCTAAAGAGGATTCATGTCCTTCACAATCACAGATTATTCTTTGTAATTATTGTTAATTATATTTATATAATTGATTTTAAATATAATTCCATTGTTGATTTATTGTGGTGATTAATTAAAAAAAAAAAAACTAATTGTTTAAAAAGGTAATACTGATTCACCCCGTCTTTCAGTATTTCCAACAATTGGTATCATAGCGGGTTCTTTCAGCATAGTCTAATAATTGGAAGGTAGATTCTGCATGATCCAATGGATCGGCAAGAGGGGATGTCTTCCAACAAGCACCTATGTTCAAAGGGGATTATTATGCATTCTGAAGTGTGAGAATGAGAAGTTATCTCATGGTCCTTGGATACGATGTCTGGAAAGTTGTTGAAAGTGGTTATATTGTACCATCTACCCCACCTACTAATACTGCAAAAAAGAAGTTATACAATGACAAATCAAGAGCAGTCAATTCCATTCTAGGATGATTAACAAATCCTATATTTGTCAAGGTTATGCATTGTAAGACAGCTAAGGACATCTGGGACAAACTGAAAGTCATATATTAAGGAGACAATAAGTTCAAGGAAGCTAAACTACAAACCTATAGAGCTCAGTTTAAAAACTTGAAGATGAAGGAAGAAGAGAACATTGCAGAATACCTTCAGAGAATAGATGAGATAGTTAACTCAATCAGAGCAGCTGGAGAAGAACTCAAAGACAAACCCATTGTACAAAAGATCTTAAGATAATGACTTATGAGGTATGATTCCAAAATTTATACAAATGAAGATAGACCAGACCTTGACAGCCTTATAGTAGATGAGCTCCATGGAATCCTTACAGCATATGAGATAAGGATAGGGCAGGAAAAACCATCAAAAGGAGAAACAACCTTTAAATCATCAACGACAAAGAAGAATCAGGAGCAGATGTTTAATGAAGATCAGTTAGATATATCCAATGAAGAAATTGCCAACTTCATGAAGAAACTCAAGAGAGGGACTGGGAAATACAAAGGAAAGTTTCCTCTAATATGTTTCAACTATGGAAAAATTGGACACTTTGCCAATAAATGTCCCCATCCTAAGAAAGAGGAAAATGATGATGAAAGAACTTTCAAAGATCCGAAGAAGAGCAAAACCAAAGATAAAAGGAATCTCTACAACAACAAGAAAACTTTCTTTACCCAAGAAGACATTAGCTCATCTGAATAAAGTGAAGAAGAGGAGCCAGAGCTTCTATTTATGGGAATGAAAACCCAAGATGATAATCATTCGGAAGATGAAGAAAAAGTGAACTTTGAGGAAGAATTTTCCAAGCAATTGAAGAACTAAGAAAATCTAAAAAACAAAACAAGTTACTAAGGGAACAACTTCTTAAGTTTGAAGAATATTTAAAATCAAGAGAAAAGGGGGTTTCCAAAACCATTAGTGATTCAGAGCAATTGATTATTGAGCTAAAAACCCAAGTTCAAGAAACCAAAAGAAAAGAAGAAATCTTGAATAAAGAACTCAATGAAAAACAACAAACATGTAAGATATTGGAAGATGAAATAGTTCAACTAAAAGGGAAACGAGAAAAACATGACATTTAGTCTAAGTTTGAAAACATCTCAAAAATTCTGAACAACATTCTTAGCAGTCGAAGCTCATCAAATGATAATATGAGACTAGGATATGATCCATCTACAAAATAGAAGAATGAAAAACAACCAATCAGCTATGCAAATGCTCTTAAGAACTCCATAAGAAGAGAAGAAAACAAGGCAAGGATAATACCATTAAATATTGTCCCAAATAAACAGAAATCTGCACTCCCTACTAAAGAAAAAGATGACAAGAAGAATAGAATCATCAAAAAGAATCCCTCTTATAGAAATCAATATATCTTCCTTGGATATTCCTATTCCTGCAATAATTTTGGACATAAAGCAATACATTGTAAAGCTTATAGAAAGTACAATCCAAGAAATGTTCAAATATATGAAAACAATAAGAATAATGCAAAAAGAAGAAATTATAATTCATTCTCTCCCTTACAAGACTACAATATTGAATGTTACAAATGCAACAACTATGGTTATGAAGCTAGTGAATGTATATTTTCAAAGAATGACAAAAGGATAAATATTCCCAACAATCAAAAGGTATGCAAGAAAACGCAAATAAAGAAAACAGAGTGTAAAGTAGCCCTATATGTGAAAAACCAAGGATGTCAGTGGTATATAGATAGTGGATGTTCTAAGCACATGATTGGAGATCAAAGAAAATTTCTCAAGTTAAAGAAGAAAGAAAAAGGAAAGTCATTTTTGGAGATAATGTGTCAGCCAAAATACTGGGAAAAGGCATTGTCAGCCTAGGGAATAACAAGACCAAAGCAGAAAATGTACTTCTAGTAGAAAATCTCAAGCCTAATCTCCTAACTGTAAGTCATACATGTGATCAGGTTCACATACTTACCTTTTATTCTTAGAAATGTGAGATTAGAAGAAAATATATTGGAAATCTAGTAGCAGTTGCACCAAGAACATCTAGCAATGTGTACATCCTTGATATGGATGAAGAAGAAAAAATTTGTTTTAAGTCAAGAAGATGAAAATTGGCTATGGCATAGAAGGTTGGGACATTTAATATTTGAAAACTTAATCAAAGCCAATAAGAAGGAGGTAGTGAGGGATCTGCCAAAAGTTATTAAGCCTTCATATTCTATTTGTAAACATTGTCAAATAGGGAAGCAAACAAGAGTTAGTTTCAAAACAAAAGAGCATTCTACAAGAAAACCATTGGAACTTATTCACACAGATCTATGTGGACCTACCAGAACTAAAAGTATTTATGGAGAACATTATTTTATGTTGATCATTGATGATTACACAATAATGACCTAGGTATACTTTCTAAAGGAAAAATCAGAAGCCTTTGAGAAGTTTAAAACTTACAAATTTCTTGTAGAAAATGAAACAGATCTCAAAACTAAATGCCTGAGATCAGACAATGGAGGAGAATTCACCTCTAAAGAGTTCATTAAATTTTATGAAAATCATGGTATCAAAAGACAGTATTCAACTCCTAGGACTCCTCAATAGAATGGAGTGGTGGAGAGAAAAAAACAGAACAGTCCAAGAAGTTGCAAGAACCATGTTAAAAGAAGCCAGGATTCCATGCAAATTTTGGAGAGATGCAATCTACACAACAGTCCACATACTTAATTGAACTCAATTGAGACCCAACCATGACAAAACTCCTTATGAACTATGGTTTGGCGGGCCAACATCTGCAAAACACTTTAGAGTTTTTGGAATTAAATGTTACATTAAGAATGATGAAGATAATTTAGGAAAGTTTGATCCAAGATCTGATGAAGGCATATTTCTAGAATATTCACCTAACAAAAAGGCTTTAGATGTTATAACCTAAGACTACATAAAATGGTGGAAAGTGCCAATGTAAAGATAAATGATCTAAAGTTAAGGAAAGTCATACCCCGGAACATATCAACATATGATGATAAAAGTGATGGATAATATCAGAATGAAGAAGTTGATGAAGAATATCAAGAAAATGAACCCCACATTGATGATGAATATGACGAAGAAACACCCTTTCCAAAAGCCCCATAAAAAAGGGTTCAAAAGAATCATCCTGAAAGTCAGATTATTGGAGATAAAAATGCAGGAGTGAAAACAAGAAGAAAACTCACATTTGACTCAGAATAAGCAATGTTATCCCTAATAGAACCTAAGTCATTTAAAGAAGCCAGAAAAAGTAAAGATTGGATAAAAGCAATGGATGAAGAACTAGACCAAATAGAGAAGAACCAAACTTGGGAAATAGTTCCAAGACCCAAGGATAAGAATGTGATAGGAACTAACTGGATATTCAAGAACAAACTCAATGAAAATGGGCAGATCATAAAGAACAAATCCATATTAGTATGCAAGGGATATGCCCAAGTGGAAGGTATTGATTTTGAAGAGAATTTTGCTCCAGTAGCAAGACTTGAGGCCATCAGAATGTTCCTGGCATTTACATGCTTCAGAAAGTTCAAAATCTATCAGATGGATGTCAAGTCAGCATTCCTTAATGGAACACTAGAAGAAGAAGTATATGTTGAGAAACCATAAGGATTCATGTTAACAAAAATCAAGACTATGTGTGCAAGATAAAAAAAAAAAAGGCCATGTATGGTCTTAAACAAGCCCCCAGAGAATGGTTCTCAAGGCTTGATCGGTACCTACAAAAACAAGGATATAAGAGAGGGACTACTAACAACAACTTATACATCAAAATTGAGGATTAGAACATGATTATTGTGGTGGTATATGTAGATGACATCATATTTGGAAGTAATCTTACTATACTAAGCAGAAATTTTGCAACCAAAATGCAAGAAGAATTTGAAATGTCTATGCTAGGAGAGTTGTTCGTCTTCCTAGGTTTACAAGTAACTCAAACAAAAAAAGGAATATTCATTTCTCAAGCCAAATATATCAAGGAAATGCTAAAGACATTCCAAATGGAAGACAGTAAACCTATGACTACTCCCATGGTCACTGGATGTAAACTAAGCCTAGAATATGACTCACCAAAAGTGGACCAAACTATGTACAGATCAATGGTTGGAAGCCTACTCTATTCAACAACAACAAGAATTTACATCATGCAAGTTGTAGGAATCGTGGGGAGATTTCAATGTGCACCTAAAGAAACTCACTTAAAAGCAATAAAGAGGATATTCAGATATCTTAAAGGCACCTTAGAACTTGTATTATGATATCCAAAAGATAAAGACTTCACTCTAACTGCATACACTGATGCAGATTGGGTCGGTAGTATACATGGTAGGAAAAGCACCAATGGAGGATCATTTTTTTCTAGGATAATGCCTGGTATCATGGCCAAGTAAGAAACAAACATCCACATCATTGTCTACAACATAGGCATAATACATTATTGTTGCATCTTATTGCACACAAATTCTTTGGATGAAGCAAACATTGGAAGATTTACAAGATATGATCATCCCATTACTATTAACTGTGATAATATTAGTGCCATAAACATCTCTAAAAATATTGTAATGCATTCTAAAACCAAACACATCCCAATCAAGTATCATTTCTTAAGAGATCAAGTTACTCAAACAGTGGTGAAATTAAAATATGTAGACACAAAAGAACAAATAGAAGACATCTTTACAAAACCTTTATCAAGAAGCAACTTTGAAAATATTAGGCAGAAATTAGGAGTAATTCCCATACCTCATTAAAAACTACAAAAGTTTCATCAGAAGAAAGAAACACATGGACAGAGGGAACAACCTCTCAGGGGGCCCATTGCCTCAGGGGGAGTGAAGAAAGATCTCTTCTATCATTTTTTTCAAAGGGGGAGGATAAGTACTAAAAACTTGATTAAAAAAAGAGAGTTTTACTTTGTCGCCATCAATGCCAAAGGGGGAGAATGGGACCTAGTATTGTGGAGTTGGCATTAATGACAGAGAGGACCAATATGGTCAATGTTGGGCATGGAGTTTTGGACATATTGTCATCGATGTCAACAGTCGAAGATCATTGTGATGTGATGATGAATTTTTATGATGAATTGTCATTGATGACAAACAAGGTGCAGAAGAATGTTATTAAAAGCTCAAAAGAAATAGCAATTAACAGATCAAAAGGAAGAACATTAATCGAAGCTTAGAATAGATGACACACAGGAGTCATTTGATAAGGAATCATACTATATCATCACCGTCAAAGGATGAATTCAGCAGAATTCCACAATAGTCATCAGATCTGGGAAATGTAGAGAAGGACTGTTGGATCAACACTTGATTAAGTCCTAACCGTCGGATCAGCACAAGTAAGATCTACAGTGGAGAGAAATTTTGGAGATCGGAGGTAAAACTAACATCTGTGCATGTTTAACCTTCGCAACCCTCCTAGACCATCGATCTGTAGATTTGGAAAGATCAATGATTGGCATCAGTTCCACTACCAACGAGCAGTTTCCATTCCAGAACTCGACGACAGTTTTAAACATCGTGCTAGTTGGGACTCTGCAATCATCCCTGATCATTGATCTACTCCAGGATGAATCATGACCCTTAGATCAAGCGCACTGGAAGGACAGTGTAAAGTGTACTAAAGAAACGAAATCAAACAGTCATCATCGTATCATGACTTATTCGGTAGGTAACCACTCCATAGGGATTGAACTACCTCGGAGTTCTAGTAACTCGGAGTCTCAGAGATTCGAAGCTTCGAAGTAAGATTTGACCGTCCGTCAAGAAGGAAGATTCACGATCGAGATCCTAAAAAGCACACAATGAGAAGACTGTTAACAAAACGCCTTGTTTATGTTGCGGGGACCGTCTACTCAACTGTAGATCAAAAATCAACTATCTGATCTACTTCGACGAAATGAACTCCGGAGGGATTGAACCTCTCAGAGTTCGAGTAGCCCAGAGCCCTGAAGTCACGAATGGCCGAAATCAATATGGACCATTGATCTAAGAACTAATCACAATCATTGGATCAAGGATTCATATGAACCTACGACCTTCAACACATCAGGAGATCCATGTCAACAAGGACACATTGCATAATCAGATGGTGACAAGTGTCTAGGTTCAGATGGCACTTTAGGTTACGTAAATCGCAAATCTAAGTGACATGTGGCAACCACTCATCTAGTTACACATCAGTAGTGACGTCTGCAAGTTATGTCACTCTGGGAGTATGTCCTGCGGAGGAAACCAGCATCTACCACCAACAGTTGCTCGAAGCGCCAAAGCGCAAAGTCACAAACTAACACCAGTTATTGATCTAAGATCCTCCAGATTCTCACATGACCATTGGATAAAAACGTAGTGGAAAGATACGTAAGCACTCCCATGTTGACCACTTCGGTGCTGACCAACTCCAGAGGAAATTGAAGCAACAATTACCTGGACCTCTAAAGTCCCAGAGTCCTGAAGTCCCAAAGTAAATAGTGGTCGTCCATCTCAACCTTGGATTAAGTCATAGACATTAGATTAAGCAGTAAAAGAATAAGTAAGGATTGGATCTAGACAGTTTATTTGGTTCCAGGAATCATGCCAACCATCGGATCAACCCTTGTGAGAGGTAACCACTTCTGAGAGTAGAAACTCTGGAAGATTGGATGAGAGAGAAAATGTCTGAAGGCTGAAGTCCAGAGGACTAGGTTCTAGCCCCTGGTCACGAGTTATGAACACATAAAGCCATGAAGTGTTGGGAACATCGCTTAAATTAATAAGCTTGTGTTTTTGCGCATATGGTCACATGTAAATGGTTTGAAGGAAGTGCCTCTGCAGAATTCGATTTCCGCAATATTTGCAGAGACATGGAATCAAGTTAAAAATGAAATTGATCCATTTATGTGATCGATTTATGAAAATCATTCTCACTAAATTAAAAAACTTCACAATAATGTTTGAATAATAATAGAGATTATTGTTAATTTAAAATGAAGAGGTGTGATGGTCCACACAAAGGGATGCAATGCCATAGCTCACACCAGTTGGAAGATTATATAAATGAGAAATAATGGTGAGAAGAAAGCATCTTTGTAGTCCATATCAGAAGATCAAAATAGAAGTAGAGTCCAAGAAGAAGAACAGATGATTCTTATGCAGTGAGGGTGGAAGGGAGGAGCACAGAAGGATTCATATCCTTTACTAAGTAAAGATAAGGGAGTTGGTGCTTCCTAGGTTTGGTGCCCTAAAGATAAGGGAGTTGGTGCTTCCTAGGGTTGGTGCCCTAAAGACAAGGGATTTGGTGCTTCCTAGGGTTGGTACCCTGAAGAAGGGGATTGGTGTCTCCTTGAGTTGGTGCTCTAAAAAGGATTGGTGTCCTTCACTATTTCTTTATAAAAACTTGTAATTTATGTTAATTATATATTTATAATTGATTTTAAATACAATTCCATTATTGATCTGTTGTGGTAAATAATAAAATATCAAAGTAGATGCTAATTGTTGAAAAAGGTCAATATTGATTCAACCCGATCCCCGCCCTCTCAGTATTTCCAACAATTGGTATCAAAGTGGGTGCCTTCAGCACAGTCTAACAACTGGAAGGTAGATCCTAAAAATGGATCAGCAAGAGGGAATGTCTAACAACAAAGCACATTGTCCAATGGAGGTGGTTATGCTCTATGGAAAATAAGAATGAAAAACTTCATGTTGGCTCTTGGTTTTGATATCTGGCAATCTGTTGTAGATGGTTACACTGCATTAGCTACTCCACCCAAAGATGTTGCAGAAAATAAAATCTGCAATGACAACTCAAAAGCAGTTAATGCAATTCTAGGAAGGTTGACAAATTCCATATGTGTGAAGGTTATGCATTATAAGTCAGCCAAAGAAATCGGGGACAAATTGGATGTTGTGTATGAAGGAGATAGCAAAGTCCATTAAGCCAAACTACATACCTATAGAACTCAATTTGAAAATCTAAAAACGAAAGAAGAAGAGAACATTATTGAATACTTTTATAGGGTAGATGAAGTGGTTAATTCAATCAGAGCAGCAGGAGAATAACTTACAGATAAACCTATTGTGAAAAAGATACTAAGGTCATTACCTATGAGATATGATGCCAAGATTTCTACAATTGAATATAGGCCTGATATTGACACACTCACAGTTGATCAGCTTCGTGGAATTTTTACACCATATGAAATGAGAACAAGGAATGATAAACCAGCAAAAGATGAAACAACCTATAAAGAATCTAAAGAAAAGAATAAACAAGAACATATGTCTCATGAAGATCAGTCAAACATATCTTATGTAGAAGAGGCCAAACTTATAAAGAAACTCCAGAAAGGATTTGGAAAATATAAAGGAAAGTTACCCTTCAAATGTTTCAATTGTGGCAGAATTGGACATTTTGCTAATAAATGTCTCTATCCCAAGCAGGAGGAAAATGATGAAGAAGTTCACAACCAAAAAAACCAATACAAGAAGAAATTTTATAAGAAAAATAAAAACTTCTACTCTAAAGAAGACATCAGCGCTTCAGACATGAGTGAAGATGATAATTTAGAGCTTCTATTTATGGGAATGAATACTCAAAATAATGATGTAGATGATGAAGAAAATTATGAATTTGAAGGAGAATTGAACCTAGAAGTAGAACCGATTAGTGCTCTGTAGTAACTAAGAAAGTATAAAAACAAGAACAAGCTACTTAGGGCACAACTTCAAAAATTTGAAGAATCACATCAATCAAAAGAAATAGATGCATTAAGAATTATCAAGTAATCAGAGAAGATCATTAGTGATTTAAAATCCTAGCTCCTAGAAGCTAATAAAATTGAAGAAGTCGTTTTAAAAAAACTTAGTGATAAAAAACATGTGAGAAACTAGAAGTTGAGATTAAGTTGTTAAAAAGTGAACTTGAGAAAGGAAAAAAGGGATCAAAATTTGGAAATAGTTCAAATATCTTGGATGAAATTCTGAGTAGTCAGAGGTCACCAAACAACAAGACCGGTTTGGGATACAACCAAGACTCAACTTCTACATCACAAGGATATGTCAAAAGACCAATCAGTTACGTAGATGCTCTAAAGGGATCCTTAAGAAGATAATATAATAAAGAAAAGATGATACCATTGAAAACGGTTCCACATAAACAAAAATCAACATTCCCTACTAAAGTAAAAAAATGACAGGAAGAATACAATCACCAGAAGGAATCCCCCTAATAAATATATATTTATTGGATATTGTTACTCTTGCAATAATTTTGGTCATAAGGCAGTACACTGCAAATATTATGGACAATACAATAACAAAAATGTCCAAAGATATAAGAACAATAGGTACAATACAGAGAAGAGAAACTACAACTCATTTTCTCCTTTGCAAAACTTCAATATTGAATGTAAAAAATGCAACAACTATTGTAACTTCCCCATCCACCAACAGGTCGGGCAACACCACTTCTTGGACATATCTCTTAGCTCTGATACCAATTTGTAACGTCCCCAGCCACCAACAGGCCAGGCAACGCCACTTCTTGGAAATCTCTCTTAGCTCTGATACCAATTTGTGGCAGCCCCGACCACCCAGGCCCAGCCATGTAACACCACCAACAGACTGCTAAGATTTGATAGCAGGTTAATTGTTCATCCCGGAGTATGTATATATTACATTTATAATGAAATAAAAGGAAATAAAATATACTACTACCATACTACCTCATGCGAAATTGATCATAAATCATACATGCAACAAAAGCACATGATAACATTGTAAGAATCACAGACATAAATAGCAGACATCATTAAACACGGAATTGATACTTATCTTTGAATTGTGAAGACCACTGACTGCGTGCAGACCTTCCATGAACCTCCCAGCCTTAGACCACACTACTCATCACTCTCAGTAGTGGGTCACCCCCGATATGGGACTAAACTCCACCGGGCAAGGGATTCCTAGGCTTGGAAAGGCTAACAGGAATGTCGCATAGTTCAACAAGAAGGATTCTCTCAGGAGCCACTTACGCCCACTGCTCATAGAATCTCATTCCCCACGTGCCTATCCCACCCCAGGAGTATACACCCTCACTGTCACATAGTTCATCGACTGCTCCACCTCCCTCCCGGGGCTTCAGCAACAGGCCGGAGAGGAACTCTCAGAGCTCTATAGCTGTTACTGGACTCCCTCTAGGAGAATTCACTTCCTCGGCACACTCTCTCACCTGGAGAGAGTTGATCACAGGCCTGACAACCTGCCTCTTCAATCTATGGGCGAAAACCTGCCTTTGAAAACCACAGGCCTGACAACCTGTTTCTTCTATCCATCTCCTAAGACAAACGGGCAAGGGCGGAGGAAAAAATAGAACATGGGTAAGGCAGAGTACGACTCAGCAAAATACCAATGTGCACAAGTTGCAACGGTTCACAATGGACACAGGTTCAACAATGGTGGAAATGGTTGGTTGCGTGCTTGCTCGGTGCATGAGTGAACTTGTCATCATAAATGTGGTCGACTAGTCAGAGAATGGCGAGAATGGTGAGAGTGTGAGAGCCAACTGTGTGTCCCCCCCAACCTTTGTGAGTTCCCCCAACCAAACAGCAAGAATCCCCACTTAAAAATGCATGTGCCTGAGATGACACCTGTCGCTCATGAAGCTCGTTCATTTCCATTTGGAAGTCATTCCCTCTTCCCAAAGGAACTTAGGATATAATCATATCCTTCTATCAACATTTATAATAATAGTAAAGTATTCTTGGACTTAAGCTCTTAAGCTTAGTCTCTATTTCAAGCCTCTCAGCCCCCTCTCCCTTACCCAGCCTAGTGGAGCTTAGTCCCCCATACTCATTCTTCATGGTTGATCTACACACAACAATGTTTTTATATTAATAATATGAATATTTACATGTACAAAATAGGCTCCTGGCCTTTAACACCTAGGCTCACCAGCCCACTAAACATGTAAGCCTATCAGCTTATAATTGCTTGGCTCACCAACCTACAAAACATGTTACAATTCATAAATACAATTGGGGCTCATACTTGGGGATATTACAATCCCCTCCCCTTATTTTTGCATTGTCCCCAGTGCAACTTATTTACACAGCATTATCAAGATTTTCAAAATCTTCAAAAAGATGCGGGTATTATGCCCGCATAGCATCCTCATGCTTCCATGTCACATCCTCAAGACCATACCAAGTCCACTAGACCTTTACAATCCCTATGGCTCGATTCCGGAGTTGCTTTCTCTTCTGGTCCAATATGTGCACCAGATGCACTTGCAAGGCACCTTCTTGCTCCACCTGAATCACATTCCAAACAATCACATGATTAGGATCAGGTATATACTTCTTGAGTAATGAAACATGAAATGCATTATGAACAATCATGGATGCAGGTAATGCAAGCATATAATCAACTGGTCCAATCCTTTCTAGGATTTCAAATGGTCCACAATATTTGGCTGCCAACTTGGAACAGTTTCCCAGCTTTAGGGAACTTCTATTGGCTTTTACTTTCAAGAAAACATATCACCCACTTTAAACTCCCTGTGGGTTTTATTCTTATCAGCATAAATTTTCTGTCTGTCTTGGGCATCCTTCAAATTCTACTTAATCTTCATCATTTTCTCTTCCATTTCCTTGAGCAACTTTGGCCCAATTATTTCTTTATCAACTGGGTTGTCCCAGCTTATTGGTGTGTTGCACTTTCTGCCATAAAGTGCTTCAAACGGGCTCATCTCCAGTGATGCTTGATACCCGTTGTTGTAAGCAAATTCTACCAAGTGTAGATAATCCTCCCAGTTAGATGTTTTTTCCATCACATGGATCCTTAACATGTCTTTTATCACTTGGTTCACCCTTTTTGTTTTCCCATCAGACTCAAGATGATAGGCTATGTTGAAGTTCAGGTTTGTTCTGAACCCCTTGAATAACCCTCTCCAAACTTTGAGGTAAATTCTGGGTCTCTGTCAAACACAATTGTCTTCGGTATGCCATGCAATCGTGCTACTTACCTCATATAAATATCAGCCACATTAGTTGTTTTATGAGTAGTCTTCATAGGAATGAAATGGGCAGCTTTAGTAAGCTTGTCCACCACTACCATGATTGCATCATGTTGCTTGCTTGTTCTGGGAAATCTTGCGATGAAATCCATTGTCACCACTTCCCATTTCCACTCAGGAGTGGTTAATGGTTGTAGTAAACCAGCTGGGTGTCTATGCTCAACCTTTACCTTTTGACATTCCAAGCATTTAGCTATGTATTTAGCAATCTCCCTCTTCATGTCGGGCCAATAATATTTTCTCTTGACTGTTGGAATTGTTTTCTGATATCCTGGGTGTCCTGCATAAGGCACATTATGAATCTCTTTTGAAATTGCACTCCTCAATTCCAGAGAATTGGGTACATAGACTTTGTTTCTATACCAGAGGATTCCATCAATTCCCAATTCATAATCCTCAACCTTCTGCTACATTTTATCTTGCTACAATTTTGTTACCAATTCCATGTACTGCAAATCTAAATTTGTAGCTTCAGAAATTTTTCCTTTAAGATCCATCTGAGACATGCTAATGGTTGTAGCATGTAGTTCATGCACTCTTATGTTGAGTGCGTCGGCCACTTTGTTCTCCTTTCCTTTGATGTGCTTGATATCAAAGTCATACTCACAGAGGAATTCCAATCATCTACTATGCCTAGCATTCAAAGTAGGATGATCAGACTGTTATGGTATGTCCTTAGCTCAAACCTCTTTCCCATGAGGTAGTGCCTCCACTTCTTCAAAGCATGCACTATGGCTGTCAATTCCAAATCATGAGTGGCATAGAGCCTTCCATGCTCTTTCAACTTCCTTGATTCATAACATACAACAAACCCATTTTGACTGAGGACTCCACCCAGTCCTTCTTTACATGCATATGTGCATACAATGAAGTCTTCATTCGAATCTGTGATCTTCAGAATTGGAGCACTGGTTAACAATTGCTTCATTTGTTGGAAACTCTTTGTGCATTCTTCTGTCCATTGAAATGTCTTCCCCTTCCTTTGCAAGGAAGTGACGGGGTGAGTTATTCTCAAAAACCCTGCAATGAAACTTATGTAGTAATCAGCTAGACCCATGAAGGATCTGACTTTCGTCACATTCTTAGGTGTTGTCCACACTTTAATGGCCTCAATCTTTTCAGGGTCCACTGTTATCCCTTCTTTAGATATTATATGCCCCAAATAGTGAATTATGTTTTGATAAAACTAGCACTTTCTCAATTTGGCATACAACCGATGCTCCCTTAGCACTTGCAACACCATCCTCAAATGATGCTCATGCTCTTCCTCTGACTTGTAATATACAAGGATGTCATCCAAAAATACAATGACAAACTTGTCTAAATATTTCCGGAAAATACCATTCATTAAGCACATAAAAACAATTGGTTCATTTGACAACCCAAATGGCACCACTATGAAATCATAATGACCATACCTTGTCCTAAAGGTGGTCTTGTTGATATCTTCCTCTTTAATCCTTACCTAATGATATCCTAACCTGAGATATATCTTTGAAAATATTTTTGCATCCTTCAAATGATCAAAGAGATCATCAATCATTGGCAGAGGATACGTGTTCTTTATAGTTACTTTATTCAATTGTCTGAAGTTGATGCACAATCTAAATGTCCTATCTTTCTTTTTCACGAACAAGACTAGAGCACCCCAAGGTGACACACTTGGGTGTATATACCCCTTCTTCAGAAGTTCTTCAAGCTGCACTTGCATTTCCTTCATCTCTAGTGTACTCATTCTGTAAGGAGTCTTTGATACTGGAGCTACTCCGGGCATCAAATTAATAGAGAAATCAATATCTCTCCTTGGAGGTAGTCCTGGTACCTCCTTGAACACATCTTCAAAATACTCCAGGACTACATGATCTTCCAAATTTAGCACCTTATCCTTATATTCTTCCTCCATATGGGATGCAAATATTTGAAAGCCTTTCATGTAGCACTTCTTCAATTGCATTGCTGAAATTTCCTGGACAGTAACTGCCCTGGGAATTCCTTGTAGTGTTTTTTGATTTCCTTCCTCGTCTAGGAAAGTGAATGCCTTGTTACGACAGTCTAAGATGTCATGGTTTTGGTCCAACCAATCCATACCAATCAAGTAGTCATATGATCCCAAAGGAAAGATGTTCAAATCTGCCTTGGTACTCAGTCCATTCATGCCCACTGGACATGATTTAACTAACTCGACAACCTTTATCTTGGCTCTTGTAGCCAGCTGCACCAGCCAATATTTTGCATGCTTACTTCTTGGCAATTGCAACCTTTCCACTACCTTGGGATCTATATAACTATGACTAGCCCCTGAATCAATTAAAATAGTAAAGGCATAGTTATTGATCATACCTTCAACTTCAATCATGTGTGATTGAAACTCAGCTTGCTTGTTGTCTAGGGCTGCATAGATCCTTGGTATTCTATTACCCATGTCCTCCACTGTTTTTGCTTGCTGAACATTGTGGACAGCTCTCACTTTGTCACTTTTGTGAGGGAAATCTCTATGTTTGTGGTCCCCTTTACAACCCCAACATTTCATAGGTGTTTGTCTTGGTCTTTGTCCACCTACTTCAGCCATCCTGGGCTCTCTAAACATTAGTTCTCCTTGAGGATTATTCCTGAAAAGGGGTGGCTTGTTCCCCTTCTGCCTTTGTTCCCTCTTAAACTTCTTCTTGTCTTCCCAACCTCTTTGGAAAGTAGGCTTTCCTTTATGATGATCATATAATCATTTCTCTCCCCTTATGGTTTCTTCTATAGTTTTAGGATCATCATATTGGATCTTGTCACTAAGGAAAGCTGGCAGTCCATTCAAATATCTTTGGATTTTGACAGTCTCATATTCGATGAAAGGGACATACTTCAACAACTCTAGGAATCTTCTTTCATGTTCATCTATAGTCATGCTGACCAATTTGAGTTCAAATAACTCTTTCATATTTATGTCATAGTATCTCTTAGTTAAGTATTTCTTTTCAAATGGTTTCTTGAATTCCCTCCAGGTAACATTCTTCTCTTTGATCTGTTGTACTTGCACAAGCTGGTCCCACCACATGGATGCTTTTCCTTTCAGTTGATACATTGGAATTCTTCCTTCTGCATGAGAGGAGTAATTTTGCAATTGGAAATATTTCCTCATGCCAAGAAGCCATGTCTTAGCATATTCCTCCTTCTGGTGCTCTCCATCAAACGTAGGAGGTTTAATCTTTTTCATTTCACCCTTCAGTTCATCCACTCCAGATCTCCTATGTTTTATGGTAGGAGATGGACTTGACCTATTGTGTGCCCTCCTCTTGGAGTGCCCTTGGGAGTGATGATGATGTCTACCAACACTCCTTGATTTTCTCTTCTCATCAGAGGATTTGTGACTTCCTGATTTACTGGAGTCACTCTCCTTATCCAATTTATTTTCTATTATTTCCAGGCTTTACATCAACTTTATGTTGAATTCTCCCTGTTGTTACCTGGATTTCATGAGCTTTATGTTATCTGCTCGATGAGTCTGGACATATTTCTGCAATTTTTCAATGATTTTCATCATGTTTCCTTCCTTATCTCTCTCTTCTTCATGCTCATTGGAGTTCGATCCTTCAACTCCTATATGGACATCCATTCCTCTAACTTCATTTTCTAAACTGTAATCAACACGCGCCTTCCCCGTTTCTTTGCACTAAGAGATAATTCGGTTCGGTTCTAACAATCATTAACTCTGCAAAATGTGTAGTCAACCGAAATTTTGTCAGAATATCAGACTTTAATAATTTTCCAGAATAAACCAATCTGATTCAACAAAACAATATCATATTCCATTTTCTGCAGGTCTTGGTCGGTCAAGAACCCCTCGGCTTCAATCTCTAAGTCCAGTTATGTTTTGCCACAAATTTCGGGTGTTAGCCCCTTTTCTTTTGCCCTTGGTTTGCATGTGACCATGGCTGTGACCCAACGCTTATGATTTGGGCGCTTATCCGAAGCTCTGAAACTTCAGGCTCCGGGCTTTGGAGGTTTCCCTTTTTTCGCGCATCCCAACATCATAGAACAATGAATTGTAGATGGTGCCACGCGTCCACTGGGGCCCATGGTTTATGTGCTCGAACTTATAAATGTCGAAAACATCACATCAACTTTAGTACTTTTCAAATTGCGGGGACATGGGTTGGTGGTTTTGGAGTAACCTGTCGATTGTTCTACAATTGTCCCCACATTGACATGTACCCCTTCTAGAAAACCATGGTTTGGATTGTGGGACCGCCTTGTAGAATTATCTATCATGCAACTTCAAACCCCGCAATGCCTCCTAGCCCTCGATCTTGACAGATCATGACCAAAGTTAATGTGGGCCTAATCCAGCTAACTCCTTCGTCATGCTTAGCTACCTTGAGCCACCACCAGGAGAACCACTCAGCAGGACACATGAAGCTGACACGCGGTCCAATCAGGCAGGTGACATATGTCACGTTCTAACAACATTTCCATTTTACCAAGGTTCTTAACTCGATGACATGTGGCACACATTCCATGTGTCCACATCATCCCTAGTGACGTCAGCAGGCCACATCACTCTAGGACTTCGGGCTTCGAGATATTTCACCTTCGCACACCCCGTGTCTCCCGAACGTCGAACTCCTAAACAAGTTGATCTTCTGACATGTGCCTCTTGCGACGAACGGTCCAAATTACCTCTGGACTTTGAGACTTCGGGAGTTTTCACCTCAGCACACTCCATTTCTCTCAAATGTCGTGCTGAACAAGCTAACTTACCAACACGTGTTCCTTGCTTAGATCGACAGACAGGAAATACACAAAGTTCGCTATGTCTTCTCTACACGTGACTGAGAGTTGTGACCTCGGCTTAACATTTGGGCACTAATCTCACTTTGCAAGATCAACAGTCGTGTTTTAATGAACCGTGAATATCAACAGCCAGGAATGATTGTGAGAACTCAACTTGATCATGCTTTAATTTCCTTCTCGATCTCCATAATCACTCCCCACCGTCGATCTCCCCTCAATGAGATCTGACGGCTCAACTTCAAACCTTGCGGTTCCAAACCCTCGGTTACTATAGTCTCTTTTCTTTGTTATCTTTCTTGAACCACTATACCTCCTGAGCTTCCAAACACGTCCAAGGGGCTCTCTTAGCACTCTGGAATGCTCTGAATTCAAATTTTGACCTTCTCAACAACAATTTACTCTGAGATTTTGATTCCATAACCACTTATACTGCCTAATTCAGGCTCAGTGTCGAAAATTGGGCTCTGAACTTCAATTTTGTCCATTTCGACAACAATTCTTTTCTAAAACTTTTGCTTCAGCTTCCACTAACATGGCCCATCCAGACTCAATGTTGAAACCATGGCTCTGATACCAATTTGTAACATCCCCATCCACCAACAGGTCGGGCAACGCCACTTCTTGGACATCTCTCTTATCTCTGATACCAATTTGTAATGTCCCCAGCCACCAACAGGTCGGGCCATGTAACACCACCAACAGACTACTAATCCCTGATAGCAGGTTAATTGTTCATCCCAAAGTACGTATATATTACATGCATTTATAATGAAATAAAAGGCAATAAAATATAATACTACCATACTACCTCATGTGAATTGACTGTAAATCATACATGCAATGAAAGCATGTAATAACATTGTAAGAATCACAGACATGCACAACACACATCATTAAACACATAATTAATACTTATCTTTGGATTTTGAAGACCAACGACTGTGTGCAGACCTTCCACGAACCTCCC
The DNA here is from genome assembly GCA_009831015.1 of Picea engelmannii. Classification (NCBI taxonomy): domain Eukaryota; kingdom Viridiplantae; phylum Streptophyta; class Pinopsida; order Pinales; family Pinaceae; genus Picea; species Picea engelmannii. The sequence continues at coordinate 32,331 of ML820776.1, forward strand.
AGCCTTAGACCACAATGTTCATCACTCTCAACAGTGGGTCACCCTTGATCTGGGACTAAACTCCATTGGGCAAGGGATTCCTAGGCTTGGCAAGGCTAACAGGATTGTCACACAGTTCAACAGGAAGGATTCTCTCAAGAGCCACTTATGCCCACTGCTCACAGACTCTCATTCCCCACATGCATGTCCCACCCCATGAGTATACACCTTCACTGTCACACAGTTCATTGGTTTCTCCACCTCCCTTCCAGGGCTTCAGCAACAGGACGGACAGGAACTCTCAGACCTCTATAGGTGTTACTGGACTCCCTCTAGGAGAATTCACTTCCTCATCACACTCTCTCACCTGGAGATAGTTGTTCACAGGCATGACAACCTGCCTCTTCAATCTATGGGCCTTACAACCCGCCTTTGAAAACCACATGCCTCAACACATGTTTCTTCTATCCAACTCCTAAGAAAAATGGGCAAGGGAGGAGGCAACAACAGAACTCAGGTAAGGCATAGCACGGCTCAACAAAATACCAGTGCGCGCAAGTTACAGAGGTTCACGATGGCCACAGGTTCAACAATGGTGGAAATGGATGGCTGTGTGCTTGCTCGGTGCGTGAGTGAACTTGTCAGCATAAAGGTGGTCGATTGGTTAGAGAATGGCAAGAATGGTGAGAGTGTGAGAGCCAACTGTGTGCCCCCCCCAACCTCCGTGAGTCCCCCAACCAAACAGCAAGAATCCCCACTTAAAACTACATGTGTTTGAGCTGACACCTATCACTCATGAAGCTCGTTCCTTTCCATTTGGAAGTCATTCCCTCTTCCCAAAGGAACTTAGGATATAATCATATCCTTCTATCAATATTTATATTAATAATAAATTATTCTTGGACTTAAGATTTTAAGCTTAGTCTCTATTTCCAACCTCTCATACCCCTCTCCCTTACCTAGCCTAGTAGAGCTTAGTCCCCCATACTCATTCTTCATGGTTGGTATACACGCAACAATGTTTTAATATTAATAATATGAATATTTACATGTACAAAACAGGCTCCTGTCCTTTAACACCTAGGTTCACCATCCTTCTAAATACTTAAGCCTATCAGCTTATAATTGCTCGTCTCACCAGCCTACAAAACATGTTATAATTCATAAATACAACTGGGGCTCGTCCTTGGGGATATTACAACTATGGTCATAAAAACCAGAGAATGTAGATTACCAATGCAATCCTTAAAGATAGGAAACCCTAACAAATAGAATAAGAAGATATGGAAAAGAAAATCTCATGTACCAAGCAAGAAAGATGATGAATATACAACATATGAAATTGATGAAGTTAATAGTAGGAGAATGGTGGGTAAAACTTCTAATAAAGAATATAAAAATCAAATCTATGCATATAAAGTAGATCAAGCTCAAGACAAGAAAACTCCTAAAGAAAAATCTGACACAATTACAGAACTTGATAATGCCATGCAAGTAGATTATCCACTACCCAACAAATGGAAAATGAAAAAATAAAATTCTCAAAACAAGGATAAAAAAGTTATGGTGCACAAAACAGTGATGATGATGATGAACCTTCAATAGGAGATCAACCAGAAGAATTAAGCGATGATGATCTTGGAGGTTTTCAAACACTATTTTGATGATCCACTGAAACTCCTTCTCAAAAAATAGAAACAAAGAGGGAAAGGAGAAATTAGGGAAGACTTAAAATTGTTCCTGTTGATACTCATATGAGTATTGAAGCACATAAAAATGAATAAATAACTAGGATCATCGAAAGCATCACGGTTTGATGGTATAACTCTATGCAGGTTCTGACATGGTTTGTTGCAGGTCTTCATCTACCCAGGAACAATGCAGGCTATATATTCTCTCAGTAAAGTCATGTGATATGATCATGCATTGGTCCCAAAGTGGTTATAAGTGGACAAACCTTAAATGGAAGTTAGTATGCGGGAAAGAAATGGAGTGAGTGGAAAAATATAAATACAAATATTCTTGTTTCATTTGTGAGAGAATGGGTAAGGAAGATATCGAAGTGTGAGAAAACTCTGTGGTCTGGTTTCTGTGATGGTAGTTCTACAACTGTGAGGTAATGATGAAGACAGGTCGAGTACAAGTCTGAAAATGAAGGGAAAAGACTGGAAGCTGAAGTTTCGGGAAAAATAATTATGACAGAGGTTGTAGTAGGTACTGAGACAGTGATTGGGACAGTGACAGAAAAATATGAAGATGTATTGGTTGGTTGATGTGTGTTTGAGTTGGATGGATAACTAGATCAATTCTAGTTGGATATATTGAACTGTATCGGCAAGTTGAGTCATGCGGAAAGCAGAGTATAAAAGTATCTCATATGAATTTAGAATCATTGTACAGTAGAGAAGAAATGGATAGGTCCAAGGATCATTTGATAAGTATGAGCTACAGTTGCGCAATGTTCCAGTAGGGCAACAGTATCCCCAGCAGCAGCAATATGTTGTATATAGTGGTATACATGGCATCTTGTAGAGATTATAGGGGGAGAGACCTTTTCAGGAAGATCAGTCAGAGGCAGAGAGATAAAATTGACAGGGGGAGTCATTAAGTTAAGACAGACAAAGATTAATCACAGGAGGAGCAACCCTTTTCCATTGATGTCAAAGGAGAAGAGTAACTTCAGAGGAGAGAAGCATCATCATAGGGGGAGCTTTTGTATGAAGTTGGTGTGTTTCCATCAATGACAAAGGGGGAGATTATTGGAAATATTGTCATTAATGTCAACAATCAAAGATCATTGTGATGTGATGATGAATTGTCATTGATGACAAACAAGGTGCAGAAGAACGTTATTAAAAGATCATAAGAAATAGCGATGAACAGATCAGAAGGAAGAACATTAATCGAAGCTCAGAAGAGATGAAGCACAGGATCCATTTGATAAGGAATCAGACTAGATCCTGACCATCGAAGAATGAATTCAGCAGAATGCTACAGCAGTTGTAAGATCTAGGATCTGCAAAGAAGGACCCTCGAATCAACACCCGATTAAGTCATGACCGTCATATCAGCACAAGTAATATCTACGATGGAGATAAATTGCGAAGATCGGAGGCAAAACTAACACCCGTGCATGTTTAACCTCTACAATCCTCCTAGACCATTGATCTGTAGATTTATAAAGATCAACGGTTGGCATCGGTTCCACTACCAATGAGCAGTTTCCATTGCGGAACTCGAAAACAGTTTTAAACATTGTGCTAGTTGGGACTCCGCAATCATCCCTGGTCGTTGATCTACTCCAAGATGAATCATGACCCTTAGATCAATCATAGTGGAAGGATAGTGTAAAGTGTACTAAACAACCGACAACAAGTTGTCATCATAATATAATGACTTATTTGGTAGGTAACCACTCCGTAGGGATTGAACTACCTTGGAGTTCTCGTAACCCAGAGTCCCGGAGAGTCGAAGCTCCAAAGTAATATCTGGCCATTCGTCGAGAAGGAATATTCACGGTCGAGATCCTAAAAAGTGTACAATGAGAAGACCGTTAACAAAATGCCTTGTTGAGGTTGCATGGACCGTCCACTCAACTAAAGATAAAAAATCGATCGTCCGATCTACTTCGACGAAATGCACTCCGGAAGGATTGAACCTCTCAAAGTTCGAGTAGCTCGAAGCCCCGGAGTCATGAATGGACGAAATGAATCTGGACCATTGATCTAAGAACTGATCACAGTCTTTGGATCAAGGATTCATATGAACCTATGACCATCAACACATCAGGAGATCCACGTCAGCAAGGACACATGGCATAATCAGATGGTGACAAGTGTATAGGTTCATATGGCACTTTAGGTTAGGTAAATCATGAATCTAGGTGACATGTGGCAGCCACTCAGCTAGTTCCACATCAGCAATGACGTCAGCAAGTTATGTCACTCCAGAAGTATGTCCTTCAAGGGAAACCAGCGTCTACTACCAATAGTTGCCTAAAGCGTGAAGTCATGAACTAACATCGGTCTTTTATCTAAGGTCCTTTGGATTCGCACATGACCGTTGGATCAAAACGTAGTGGAAAGATACATAATCACTCCCATGTTGACCACTTCGGAGCTGACCAACTCCAAAGGAAATTGAAACAGAAATTACCTGGACCTCTAAAGCCCCGGAGTCCCGAAGTCTCGAAGTAAATAGTGTTCATCCATCTCAACCTTGGATTAATTCATATCCGTTGGATTAAGAAGTAAAAGGATAAGTAATTATTGGATCTAGACCATTGATTTGGTTCCAGGAATCACACCAACCATCGGATCAACCCTTGTGAGAGGTAACCACTTCGGGGAGTTGAAACTCCAAAAGAATGGATGAGAGAGAAAATTCCCGAAGGACTATGTTCCAGCTCCCGATCACGAGTTACGAACACATAAAGTTGTGAAGTGCTAGGAACATCACTTAAATTAATAAGCATGTGGTTTTGCACATATGGTTACATGTAAATGGTTTGAAGGAAGCACCTTTGCAGAATTCAATTTCTACAATATTTACAGAGACATGGAATCAAGTTAAAAAAGAAATCGATCCATATATGTGATCGATTTATGAAAAGCAATCTCACTAAATTAAAAACCTTCATGATAATGTTTGAATAATAATAGAGATTATTGTTAATTTAAAATGAAGAGGTGCGATGGTCCAAAAAAGGGACACAATGCTTCATAGTTCACACTGTTGATGATTAAAATCGCAATGAAGTTTTGCCCGCAAAGTGTTGCTAAAGCCTATTATTATAAAAGCTAAATAATACTAGTAGGTGGGATCCCCTTGTAGATTGGAGATCAGGTCTGGTGCTTATTTGATATTGTGCTAGGGTTTGACACAGCTTACATGGTGATATAATATTGGTTTATTGGTGATTGAGAAGGCATGTTCTGTGTTTTTCTGTTGGTCTAGGCTCAAGTTTTATTTTACAACGGCCTATGTTATCCTTGTTATCACTGCAATCTGTTATTGGGATCTATTACTAGGAGACTTGCACAATAAACATGTTAGCAATAACCTATACAAGCAATTGGAAAAAGGAAAAAGGCAATATAAAAGCAAAGGGAAGAAACTAAACCGTGTTATATACTATACTACATGCATTGATTTTTAATGGATTGTTGTTATCCTAGCAACTAAGTTAATAGCTATGTGATTTTTTGAGTTATATAGTTGATATGCATGGTGATTATGTTATGGCATAGGTTGATATGGATTGTGCTATTGGTTTTAATGGTTGATGGTTTCGATACATGGTTTGATTAATTGAGTTAATGGATTATCGGCTGGCGTGTACTGATGAATTAAATGACTAGAGTGTGGAGGCAACATGCATTTACTGCACGTCACCTTTACTCCTTCCACTGGCCGCCACCCTAATCAGGCTATTGTTCAACTGTGTTGCTATGGTTATGCTCCGATTTTCAAGCAGAGAGGAACCACTCAGCCAACTCACGTTTAAGGTGTTTTGATTACATGTATGTCTTTTTTTGGCCATTCATGAGTGTGCTCTGGTTATGAGATAGATATTGGCTCGGATGTATGGGTTGTGCTTTCCTTAAGTATTGCAACTTTGTAAAATTGTGATTTTTGGAATGGAGAGTTGATGGTTTTATTTGCAATAATGTTGAAGTCATGGTATAATTGGTCATCTTGGGTGTTAGCAGCCATAAAATCTCTCTATCATCCTTGCTGGTTTAGTTGGAGGGTTTCGTTTGGTCTTGGGTGGCTGGCTGTCTTCATGCATTTGTATCACCATACCTAGTCTTTGGATTTTATAGGATTTAATGGTTGGAAGCACCTTGTGTCACTGCGCTTTGTCCAATTGGGAATTGATTTGTTTTCATCACTAATGGTCATGCAATGGGTTATATTGTTCCTTCTCGGCCATGTTTTCACCTCAGCATTGTGGTTGTTTAACTAAAGAGCCACGAGGGTTATACCCTGCATGTGTTAAGTATCATTTCCAGGCCGAGTTGGAGCCTTACTCCTCTATTCATAGCCTCTCCTATCACGAGATTTGTCACCTATCCATGAAATGAATCACGGTTTTCTCTGTGTGTGCACCGTTGGTATCAGAGGTTTTCACCATTGAGAGGAGTCAACTCTAGCCTTCTTGTGTTGGTCCACAGAACAAACCCTCGATTCCTCAAGTCCAAGGGTTGATAGAGAAGATTGTTGTGGCCTGTCAGGTTTACTATTAGTTGTTATGAATTGGGGTGTATTGTCGATGAAGTTGATTACCAACTCGCCCAGTTGATTATGTGACAATGGTGTTGGTTTTGGTATCTAGTCATTGCATTTGTTATTATAAATGGACAAGCTCTGCATGGTGAATTGGACAAAACAAATACATGGTCACTCTCCCTATGTTTAAATAAATTGATAACCCAGCACTGTCTTTGATTGAGTAAGTCACGCCATCGCTTGGTGTTGATGCGTGGGTATGTGTGGTTTCCACAACATGTTAGGTCGGGTTGTTGATTATTATCACAGTCTAAGTAATAGGATCAGCATTGGATTGGTTGATTGAAGATTGGGGTTGATACATAGTCATTGTCTTTTGCATTGAATATTATTAAGATGTTAAACACGACATTAGTTACAATTGTTTAATGATGTTTCGCACGTAATGCATTTGTATGTGTGGTGTTCCAACACCACGAATAAATGGTAACTATAACTATGAGTTTTTTGGCGAAATGGTTATTGCAACCGGGATGACTATGGCAATTCCATCCACTGTATGCGTTATGGTTATTTGATTGCATCATCAAGGATGGGCACAAGTTTTACACAGTATGGTTTGGTTGCAGTTTGATTAATTTGAGCAATATTGTTGTTGCCTCTTTGTAATGGATTGATAGCTCGACACAATAGGTTGAGTTAATGATATTGTGACTGTGAGTTAAAAATGATCAAATAGGAATGATGCATAGTGGTATTTATAGCATGGTTATCCACAGTACATGTTATCGATATTATTGGATTGTGCCCTCAGATAGTCACAGATGCTTTAAACATGGCTTTGTTTCATTTTGATCGACTTGTGTTATGAGATTAATCTTGTTATCGTTGTCTCGTTGTGTTGTATGGATAATCTAGCATTTTAAATGTTTAAAGTCAAGGAAAATTGGACCTGTACAGTCACAGAAACACAATTGTGTTCTGTCGAATGGTAGTGTATTCCACAGCATAGCGTAGGTTGAATTATCGATTGTTGTTGGGTGTTTAAATAGAAAGAAAAGATATTTGCATTCTTAATATGGGTCATTGTGTGGACTATCCACAATGTATGTTAAATGATTATCATGTGGTTTCACAGTGATAGGGACGAGTGTTTTGACAGTATAACCTCGTTGCAATTAAATTATTAAATGAATTAAGAGACAAAATCAAGCACGTTTTTATGTCTGCATTAGATGATTGAAATGGTTGGCAGTGGTTGATGAGCAGAGTGGAAGTAATTGACTGTGTATTCATTTGGAAATTGCTCAAATGTTAAATGGATAATTGAGAAAAACAGAGCTCCCTTATAGATTGTTGTGGAATGCATGTTGTCTGTTTTGGTGATACTGTGTTAAATATTTGATTACAACAGTGAGGAAGTTAAATATTTGATTACAACATTGAGGAATTTAAATATGCAGAGTTGTTTGGACAGTACACAGTAATTGTTTGGGATCACAATGGTCATTTTGTTGGTGTATTTCCTTTTTTCAGAATGGTTATATGGATTACTTAATTAATTTTATGAACAATACCCGCTCTCATTCCCCACCATTATTTTTCTTTTCACTAATTACAACCCGATCGCCTTCCCACATTCATTTTTCACTCCCTGTTCTAAAATTGATTACAGTCAAGAAAAATTCTATGTTGAAACAGTTGGCAGTAGCAGTGTCTTGGTTGGATTACAGTGATGTTTTCTTTGGTTTGCAATTGATTGTTGTTGTCTTTGAGCAGTAATCATTTTTTTGCCCCCTCATCATATCATGTTTTGCTCAATACAAACCGCTCACATATCCCAGGACCCTTTATTCACCCCCTGCTCATTGATAAATAGTTAAACGATTTGTATGGATTGGATTGCATGAATCTGATACGTTGTTGAGCCAAATCTATTTCATTTTTTAAGAGTTGTTGTGTATGGATATTTAAAAGACTATTTGCTAATCAATCATGCATGCAGGAATCAGTTTTTTCAGTCGAGGTAGCCATGGTCGAGGAAACTGAGGGAGAGGTAATTGGAATAGAGGCCCAAGAAGGCCAAGGTTCTCCATACATTTTGATGTTGACTCACAAGATCTTAGCCAGTTGTTTTAGGCTGGATTTTTCAATTAGATTGGGCAAGGAGTGGTCCAACCTAGGCCTGAAAGGCCTCCTTTCCAAGTTTTGTAATCCCCTGGTATCCCTGTGCCTCCTCACATCTCATTGCAACCCAAGGTTCCTGAAAATAATGGATGCAAAAGATTGTCCACACGGCAGTCTCCCAACATCGTGTCTGGCCTAATTTATCCCTACCTGCTCCTCCGCCTATTAACCCCAATGTCCAAGTTGCCCCCCATTCACCAGTGCAATCCTCTCATGCTAGAAAAAGGTTGAAAATCGAGGCCCACCATGCTCTTGACAAAGGAAAATCCATTGCTACTCCTTCCTCACCCTCCAATGGCTCTGACAAATCTGTGTCTTCCCAGATGCATTTGAGGGAAGATTGTTCCCACGTGATCAATGAGATTAGGCCTAAAGGATTAGTGCAGCCAAAGGAAAATTCAGGAAAATCGAAAGGTGACAGTAGCAATCAAGGAAAGATTGCATCCTAGAGTGGGAAATATGGCTTTTGAGTTTTTATTTTATCTATTGTTGATGATAGTTGACTTCAGAAGTTTTTGGACAACACATTTTATTTTGGGATATATGAGTAATATTTTTTTGAAAATAATTTCAAATATCATGAGCTAAATTTTCAAATGTTGATATGATGATGGGAGTCACAAGGAGGTGTGTTTTGATTAACTAACTATTTATGTTGTGATTGTTAAGAGCTAAAGGGAGTCACAAGGGGTCCCACCTACTAGTTATTATTTATTATAACCCTTATTATGATTATCACGTTTCCCCCTAACTAAAAGTTGGTTGAGTCTTTTAATTAACTTAACTAATGAGTTGATTCAACTACTTCAACCAACTCTAATTTGTTTAAAGGAAAAAGGAAAGGGAGGAACAAGAGGAGGATAGAAGCAAAAGCATACTAAGGTTTGCTCTTTGAGTTTATGTTGAGATAGTTCAGTTTTCATTCATTCATTTATTCATCACAAGCCTAATTCTCTTTTATCATAGCATGGTCTTATTGTAGACAGCAATATTCAGGGCTGAATTACATCATTCAGACACTTGTTTTTCAGAGGTGTTGATATATCTTTGATAGTCTGTGTAGACTTGTATGTTTGTGAATTAGTTTTCATGACTGACAAAGGCTATTATGCAGAGTCAAGTGGGCAACAATCTGTGGCAAGTTGATCCAGATTTTAGAGTTCAGTTTTGGTTTTCTGTCAGAAGTACTTTTGTATGTTCCATCGAGGATGTCTAAGTTTGACTTTGGTCCAAAATTTTTGTATGAGATTTTGTAAAAAAAATGACTCTTTGGTGAATTGGAATGAAATAAAGGATTGATTTATGTCTCATCTGTCTTGATTATCATCTTGGTGTCTTTTCTTCTGTCTTTACATTTATTTCAGCAACTATTATATTCAGAAAATTATATAAAAAGTAAATTTCCAGCAAGCTTTTTATTGATAAAAGACTAGCCTAAACTCGAGCTCATCCTCAACCGTTGCTACTCTCCAGGTTCCTAAGGTTCCTGAAAGTCAAGGAATCACTCCCCCTCTCCCCTCTTCCAAATATAATATCTTGAATCAATTGGCCAACATCAAAGCAGATGCAACCCTTCTAGACATGGTTTTCGTCCCTGAACAACAGATGCATCTGAAACAATTCATGGAAGGAAAAGATTATGTTGTAGCCAATATTTCCGAAGAGGTAAATGAAGTGTATTCTTTTGTAAATAAAATAGGTGTACATAACTTTAGATACCCTGTAAAAAATCCCCCTTTTTATATTTCTGTAAATATTATGGATAAGATTGCCCATTGTTGCCTCATTGATGGTGGTTCGAGCCCAAGTGTGATGTCAAAGATTATTATAGAAGATCTAGGCTTGTCTTGTACAAATGAAAATGCCATAAGCATGCTCTCCTATAATAATATACAACAAACAACCATCGACGAGATCAAGTATGTGACCTTGGTTTTATGCGTTCATCCTGAGATAATGACAACCCTCAGCATTCAGGTAATTGATATGCTTGTAAGAAATTACTCAATTATATTGGGAAGAGATTGGTAAGCCTTAACAGGTGGATACCTCTCACTCAACGAGACACATTGATCTGTTCCTCAAAATGGTAAGAACATTATAGTCCTTAGAGAGGGAAGAATTTCACACTACATAGAGAGTGTTCTGTAATCTAGCATAAACTATGTCGAAAAGTACCTAGGAGTGTATTCCATCTTTGTTGAAGAGGATAATATTCCTTTGGAAAGAATCGATTTAGATGTTGATATGTGGCATATGAACTTTGATGGTTCACGCTCTAATGAAGGTAATGGGGCTCGCATTATCTTGGTTTCCCTTGCAGGAAAAATTCATAATATGTCTTACTGGTTAGAGTTTGATTGTACAAACAATGTCACTAAGTTCGAAGATTTATTATTAGGCATTGAAAACGCCCTTAATCTTGGTTGTGGTCACCTTTTAGTTTTTGGAGATTATGAGCTTGTTGTGAAATTGATACATAAAATGTGCTCTCCTAGTGACAAGTTGATGGAACGATACTCCCAAACTGTTTGGGCACTTATCTTGAACCTTCTATCTTTCAACATCACTCATGTTAATAGGGAGTTGAATTCAATGGTTGGTCGGTTAGTTGTCTTTGCAGCTTCTCCTAATCAGCAACTTTTGCCTCACAGGCCTGATTTTTCTTTTCAATCTCTATATCGTCCATATATCCTTGACAATGTAGAATCTTAGCAGGCCCTCTCTAACAATAAGAGCATTTGTGCTTTCATTCAAGATGAACCTCTTAAGTCCGAGGAGATTATATCCATAGAAAACAATAAGATTCCTGAGGGCTTGACTCCTCTTGAGAGTTAGTTTTCATCAAGTGATGTAGGCAATAAAGAAAAACAGAAAGAAGAGGAGTTACGAAAGAAGGTGGGTGAAACCATCTCCTTGAACATTGGGGCACTTGTATCTTCAATGAATGATAACATAGGTACCCAATGTTCTGATAAAGAGCTAATGAAGTTTGCCAAGCTACTTGGTGGATTTCAACAGGTTTCTGCTTGGCCTTATGAGGATATTTGTGGTCTTGATCCTAATCTCCTACAGAATGCTATTCCCATCAAGAAAAGCATGAAACCAGTTATGCAGAAACAAAGATCTATTAACCCTGCACTTAAAGCAACCTTTCAAAGGGAGTTGGGAAATTTCTTAAGGTCTAGGATTATTTTTTACTCCACCCTGAATGGGTTCCAAATTGGGTACCTGCTTCGAAAACCACTGATCATATTAGAACCTGCATTCATTTTTGCACTTTCAGTCTAGCGATTATGAGAAATGGTTTCCCTTCCCTCAATATGGAAATAATTCTGCAGCAGGTTGTAGAATCGCAGTTGAGGCCCTTACTTGACAGTTTTTTAGGTTGCAAGAAAATCAAGGTAAAAGGGGCAGATGCTCACAAAGCCAATATTATCACTAATTGGGGTACCATGTCTTACAAATGCCTGCTTTTTGGCTTACTTGATGCATGTGTCACTTTTAAAATACCTATACACACAACTTTCGATGAATTGGTCAGTATCCATCTCTATCTTGATGATCTAATTGTGTGTGTCAAGGGGCTGAAAATTACATCAAAGTTCCGAGCGTTGTTTCTGTGTCCTTTCAAAATTTCTTTTGTCTTGGACACTAACTCTTACATTCTAAAGGATTTACAGAAGCAATTGTTTTCCTACAGCACTAATAGTCCTCGCTTGAAATATTGCGAGGGACCAACGTGAAAAGTTCTAATGCTGATTGGATTTTTTGTATATTAGTAGCTTAGCTCTACTTTCATTTTTGCGCTATTTTATTTTCTTCTTTACAATAGTTTGATTTATGCTTTCTGTTTCAAAAAATTTCTTGTCGCTTCTTCATTTTTGTCTTTTATTGTTGTTGTTTTAATTTCTACATTTTCAATTATGTCATGGTTTTGTTTCCTATCATCTTTTAGTTAATTTGGTCAAGATAGGATGGATCAATTCTTCCACAGTGACACTCCTGCAAAGCATTGTTAGTCAATAACAATCAAGATTACATAGTTGTTATGATGTCTCCTTTGAAGGACCCTTGAAATTGTTATATATTTCCACTGTTGTCTCGTAAAGAATTGGTTATCTCCCGCTTCTTCTTTCTATTTCTTCATCCATTGAGATTTTAAGAGAAAGTCTAAAAAAAATTATCCTTAAAGTTAAGAGCAGATTATGGTCGAATGATTATGCATACAGTGGTAAAAAACCCTCATACTTAACACATTTCATGAATTATTCCCAAATTCCTGCTCATATTTCCATTAAATCCGCTCACTTCCCCCTATTGCATAATCTTCCTGGTTATATATTCTTTACCTGTTGTTCTTGGTCTATGAAACCATGAGTTCTAAGTTCTAAATCTGTTGAAAACAAATTTTCCCGTGGAGTCACCAGTGTGTTGACGATTAAAATCGCAACAAAGTTTTGCACGCAAAGTGTTGCTAAAGCCTATTATTATAAAAGCTAAATAATACTAGTAGGTGGGACCCCCTTGTAGATTGGAGATTAGTTCTGGTGCTTATTTGATGTTGTGATACGGTTTGACACTGCTTGCATGGTGATATAATCTTGGTTTATTGGCGATTGAGAAGGCATGTTCTGTGTTTTTCTGCTGCTCTAGGCTCAAGTTTTATTTTACAATGGCCTATGTTATCCTTGTTATCTGTGCTATACGTTATTGGTATCTATTACTAGGATACCTACACAATAAACATGTTAGCAATAACATATAAAAGCAATTGGAAAAAGGCAAAAGGCAATATAAAAGCAAAGGGAAGAAACTAAACCATGCTATATACTATACTACATGCATCGATATTTAATGGATTGTTGTTATCCTAGTGACTAAGTTAATAGCTATGTGATTTTTTGAGTTATATAGTTGATATGCATGGTGATTATGTTATGGCATAGGTTGATATGGATCACGCTATTGGTTTTAATGGTTGATGGTTTCAATACATGGTTTAATTAATTGAGTTAATGGATTATTGGTTGGCGTGTATTGATGAATTAAATGACTAGAGGGTGGAGGCGACGTGCATTTACTGCACTTCACCTTTACTCCTTCCACTGGTCGCCACCCTAATCGGGCTATTGTTCAACTGTATTGTTGTGGTTATGCTCTGATTTTCGATCAGAGAGGAACCGCTCGGCCAACTTGCGTTTAAGGTGTTTTGATTACAGGTATGTCTTTTTTTTTCCATTCATGAATCTGCTCTAGTTATGAGATAGATATTGGCTCTGATGTATGGGTTGTGCTTTCCTTAAGTATTGAAACTGTGTAAAATTGTGATTTTTAGAATGGAGTGTTGATGGTTTTCTTTGCAATAATGTTGAAGTCGTGGTGTTATTGGTCATCCTGTGTGTTAGCAGCCATAAAATCTCTCTGTCATCCTTGTTGGTTTAGTTGGAGGGTTTCATTTGGTCTTGGGTGGCTGGTTGTCTTCACACATTCGTATCATCATACCTAGTCTTTGGCTTTTATGTAGTTTAATGGTTGGAAGCACCTTGTATCACTGCACTTTGTCCACTTGGGAATTGGTTTGTTTTCACCACTAATGGCCGCGCAGTGGGTTATATTGTTCCTTCTCGACCCTGTTTTCAACTCAACGTTGTGGTTGTTTAACTGAAGAGCCACGAGGGTTATACCCTGCATGTGTTAAGTATCATTTCCAAGCTGAGTTGGAGCCTTACTCCTCTGTTCATAACCTCTCCTGTCGTGAGATTTGTCACCTGTCCATGAAATGAATCATGGTTTTATCTGTGTGTGCACCATTGGTCTCAGAGGTTTTCACCATTGAGAGCAATCAACTCTAGCCTTCATGTGTTGGTCCATAGAACAAACCCTTAATTCCTCAAGTCCAAGGGTTGATAGAGAAGACCGTTGTGGCATGTCGGGTTTACTATTAGTTGTTATGAATTGGGGTGTATTGTCAACAGAGTTGATTATCGGCTCGCCCAGTTGATTATGTGACAATGGTGTTGGTTTTGGTCTCTAGTCACTACATTTGTTATTATAAGTGGATAAGCTATGCATGGTTAATTAGACAAATCAAATACACAGTCGCTCTCCTTGTGTTTAAATAAATTGATAACCCAACATTGTCTTTAATTGATTAAGTCACAGCATCGCTTCATGTCGATGTGTGGGTATGTGTGGTTTCCACAGCATGTTAGGTCAGGTTGTTGATTATTATGACAGTACAAGTAATAGGCTCAACATTGAATTGGTTGATTGAAAATTGGGGTTGATACACAGTCATTGTCTTTTGCATTGAAGATTATTGGGATGTTAAACTCGGCATTAGTTACAATTGTTTAATGATGTTTCGCGCGTAATGCATTTGTATGTGTGGTGTTCCTACACCACGAATAAATGGTCACTATAACTATGAGTTTTTTGGCCAAATGGTTATTGCAACCAGGATGACTATAGCAATTCCATCCAATGTATGTGTTATGGTTATTTGATTACATCATCAAGGATGGGCACAAGTTTTACACAGTATGGTTTGGTTGCAGTTTGATTAATTTGAGAAATATTGTTGTTGCCTCCTTGTAATGGATTGATAGCTCGGCACGATAGGTTGAGTTAATGATACTGTGACTATGTGTTTAAAATTATCAAATAGGAGTGATGCATAGTGGTAGTTATGGCATGGTTATCCACAGTACCTGTTATCAATATTATTGGGTCGCGCCCTCAGATAGTCACAGAAGCTTTAAACATGGCTTTGTTTCATTTTGATCGACTTGTGTTATGAGATTAGGCATGTTATCGTTGCCTCGTTGTGTTTTATGGATAACCCAACATTTTAAATGTTTAGAGTCAAGGAAAACTGGACCTGTACAGTCACAGAAACACAATTGTGTTATGTCGAATGGTAGTGTATTCCACAGCATAGCATAGATTGAATTATAGATTGTTGTTGGGTGTTTAAATAGAAAGACAAGATATTTGCATTCTTAATATGGGTCATTGTGTGGACTGTCCACTATGTATATTAAATGATTATCATGCGGTTTAACAGTGATAGGAACGAGTGTTGTGACAGTATAACCTCATTGGAATTTAATTATTAAATGAATTAAGAGACAGAATCAAGCACGTTTTTATGTCTGCATTTGATGATTGAAATGGTTGGCAGTGGTTGATGAGCAGAGTGGAAGTAATTGACTGTGTATTCATTTGGAAATTGCTCAAATGTTAAATGGATAATTGAGAAATACAAAGCTCCCTTATAGATTGTTGTGGAATGCATGTTGTCTGTTTTGGTGATACTATTTTAAATATTTGATTACAATAGTGAGGAATTTAAATATGTAGAGTTGTTTGGACAGTACACAGTAATTGTTTGGGATCAAAATGGTCATTTGGTTGGTGTATTTCCTTTTTTCAAAATGGTTATATGGATTACTTAATTAATTTTATGAATAGTATCCACTCTCATTCCCCGCCATTATTTCGCTTTTCGCTAATTACAACCCCATCGCCTTCCCACATTCATTTTTTACTCCCTGTTCTAAAATTGATTACAGTCAAGAAAATTTTTGTGTTGAAGCAGTTGGCAGTAGCAGTGTCTTGGTTGGATTACAGTGATGTTTTGTTTGGTTTGAAGATGATTGTTGTTGTCTTTGAGCAGTAAATGTCCCCCCCCCCCCCCTCATCATATCGTGTTTCGCTCAATACAAACCCCTCACATATCCCATGACCCTTTATTCACCCCCTACTCATTAATAAACAATTAAACGATTTGTATGGATTGGATTGCATGAATCTGATACGTTGTTGAGCCAAATATATTTCATATTTTTAAGAGTTGTCATGTATGGTTATTTAAAAGACTATTTTCTAATCAATCATGCATGCAGGAATGAGTTTTTTCAGCCGAGGAAACCGAGGGAGAGGTAATTGGAACAGAGGCCCAAGAAGGCCAAGGTTCTCCATACATTTTGATTCTGACTCACAAGAGATTGGCCAGTTGTT
>ML820776.1:54623-64629 GCA_009831015.1 Picea engelmannii
ACTCCCTTTTCTTTGGAAAAAAGAAGAAGAAGCCTCAAAGACATTATTTCAACAAAGTTGTTTGTTACATTCCCAAGTCCCATTGCTAGTTTGAAGAAGTGATTTTCTGAGAAAAAGAGAAGTGCCCCTCCCCCACAGGATTGGTTGTTGTTTTGGGATGCCCCGTCGAAGTACACCCAGGGGATAGAGTGATCAATCTACACCAAAGGAGAAACTGTGATTGGTCCTCCATATTTTTCCTAAGGGAAGTGTGAGAGGATAATTAGACCCCGAGTTGCAATAATGTCTAGAGTAGGGGCCTTGTCCTTGAAAATGGCCAAATTTATGGCTATCCAAACCCTCCAAGCTACAATGAGGGGAAGTTATTTTACCCTTCTATTTGATATGTTCGATGATCATTTTATCCAGGCCTATTCTATCAAAGGACCTACCCATATCAAGTTTTTTCCAAAAGCCACAACTAGTTCTTACCAGATCTAGTGTACAAAAGGACAAAGGAGGAAAAGGTGAAGGATTGTCTCATTTTTTGACTTGCATAAGGAGCACCAGCCTGGTCCTTCCAAGTTTTTGTTCTTCATCTTATCCCAAGTTGGTACCTTAATGACTATTAAGCACCACATGAATATTCTAGCTTTATATGGACAATGAACCTTCCACAAGCTTTTCCCCCAGCAAAGTGGTTCCCTAAGATCACGGTCAATATTTAGATGAATATACCCCAATTTTGGGGTGTAATACCTAAATGGAGAGAGCTGCTAGATAAGTTCATCTTTACATTCCATAATTCGAATATATGCTACTTTGAGAGCTTGGGCATAATTCGACCATTAGACCGAGAGGTTCCCATCCAATCCCAGTCGATTGGCATCATATCAGGATTGGCTCCAAATTGAAGTTAGTGCAAGATCAACCACATGATTGAGATGGAATAAATCTTGCTCCTTATTGGACAAGCAGTTTTGGAATACATTTTTGAGAAAAATCATGTTTAGAAGAAGTGTGCATGAGAGGTGCACAGAGGAGAAGAAGAAATACGAGGAAGTGCACAGCTAAGATGCATCTAGAAGGATGGTGCGCACTAAGCAAAATAAAAGAAAGAATAACGCAAAGAGAAGAATAAAGCAGAATAAAGTGAGAGAAGAAAGCATACGAAAAGGAAGGATGACAGCTCGACATTCTAAAGATGGAAGGATGTGCAAAAGCAGCATGCAGAGGGAAATGTAGAAGAAAGCAGTCGAACATCTAGTTAATTGAATGAGCCATGCATTGTAATGGATTTTTGGGATGACCCAAGTTGGTTTTTAAGCCCTAGATTGTATAAAAATGTAATGGGTTGGGAGAATAGGGGTTCTAGGGGTTTTTGGTTTGTCTTAGCATATGATCGGTTCCTTGTTGTGGGTTCTAGTCTGTTATTGTATGTTTTTAGTCTATAAGAGAGGAATCAATGCTGGAATGTAAGGGATGATGCAGAAAGAGAGAGAGGTTTGCACTGCATAGCGGCTAGGCTAGTAGAAGAGAAAGATACCATGATACATCTTTGTAAGCATAGTGCACAAGCCTAAAGCACTTAATGAAAGCATAATAAAGAAGATGATCATTGTGGACGTATCCCAGAGTTCGTTGAACCACGTTAAATCTTGTGTGACATGTCTTTTATGTGATTATTGATGAATTTTGTCTGGATGCATAGTAGCTTAGCTTTGTCTTATGTGTAATCTTTGCACATAATCATGATTGTTCTAATAATGAGTTTATGTAATAATCTGGAGTATATTGATAATATGAATCTGAATCGCTAAGTGAGTTAATATAGAACAAGGACAGAATTACGCACACATAACTAATAGGGAAGAATGAACAGAATGATCACCTCCCATTCCCTCACTACTGCAAAAACATGGTTCTCACGGTCCCAATACATACCTCAGGTGAGACTTCATATGTGCAAGTGGGTGATGTCGAAAGGGCCAGTGTCTGGTGGGTTTCGTTGGTCATAGATAACTCGAACCTAGGGTCTTACAAACCGCGCGCAATGCCAACACTCCTGTAGGACTTGAATTAGTTTGGGCGATAAAATGTAGTGATCCTCACTTCCCGGCCATGGATCTGCCCCAATACGGACCTTGCTCCATATATAATTAAAGTTTAAAAAAAAATCAATTAAATTGTTGTATAGAGGGGTTCTTTGTTTTATAAATAAGAGGATCTCATATTAATTTAATATTTAGTTATGCTATGACCTTAAATCAAATTATTATTAAGTTTGATTCTACTTAAAAAAACACAATTATTAAGTACCTCGCAACAATTTATTTAAAGTGAGTATATATATTAGTGTAACCCCTCATGTATGAGTATGTGATGGAAGGTGTTTGATCTTTAGAAGTTGGTTTCCCTTCATCAAAAAAAGAACTTAACACATGTTTGATAAATCAAATTAGTTTAAGTGGATGTTAATAGGATACCTTATCCCTTTTATATACAAAAATAATTATATATAACATCTTTAACTTAACACATGTGTGATAAACCACATTGGCTTAAGTGGATGTTAATAAGATACTTTATCCCTTTTATATATAAATAAGTACATCTATCATTTTTTTAGGTGATATATCTATGGGAAATATCCTCAACAACTCATGAATAGATCATATATATTTAACTCATCAACAATTGGTTCACTAAGAGCAAACACGTCACACGGCAGGATTTGAACCCAGGTGGGGAGGGTAACTTACTCATACCCACTCAAGTTACATCCAATTGATATTATATATCATCTTTAATGTACTTTGCATGAAAAAATCATTAAAAAAAAAATACATATACATTGTTCCCTAACAAGTAGGGTATGTACACCTATGTCATAGTGTCATTATTCATATAATAGGTGTGGGTGAGGTAAGAGGAGTAGGCTTCATGGAGATACCGGATTTTCAAATTTTTTAGGCGGGAATCATTGGAGGAGCGCAGGAGTGGCATTTACAACTGATCAAGATTCTAGAATGGAGGGCACAGGATCGTTATGTTGTTGTTCTAGCTAAGTTTTTTTATTGCTCCCTCTGATCATTTTAACGTTTTTTTCCTCTCCATTTTCTCGTATTGTTTTTTGGGACTAGTAGACACTATTTCAATCTGATAGGCATCAGATCTCCGTTGAATGCTCTTGTCTTTTCGAAGCTTCCCACTACTAGCTACTTTGCTCTGAGTACATTCTAGGAGCACCACATCACTCTCTACTCAGTTTTTATTTGTCTCATATGTATGGTTATTTAAGGTTAAGAGCTTTGTTTTAATGAATGTTGATGTCATATATCTCTCGGGAGATGAAGTTAGGGATCCTTGGGATCACCCTAGCTTCATTTCTACGTTGGATGCTTTGTGTAAAAACCAAGGCATTGACTCCCACGTTAATACGCCTTCGTCTGTTCCATCAACCTTGTGTTCAACTTTCTCTCCTTCACTTTCCATTGTTCCAGCAAACTTATCCAAGTCGGATACCACCTATGCTCCGATTTGTAAGGATGTTCTATGAGTTCCTGGAGGCTTCACGAACGGAGAGGAGGTAGCTGGTCTAGCTATGAAAGTAAGTGTTCCCTGGAACTCTTCCAAAGTTTCTTTTGATTCCATTGAAGGAGTTGGGAGTCAGGATAGGTTTTCTTTTGAGGAACATATTAGAGGTGTCATGGGGAAGCGCCAACCTACAAAGCTTCCTACGAAATTTTGGAAGCCCAAAAGAACGAATCATTCTTTGATCTTGTGGGTGGATATAGGGCTTGAAGATTCATGCTCACTTGCAATGTGTGCACTTGTTGGTAGGCTGGCTTATTGCCATTACTGTAAAATCTCGGTAGCAGAGTGGATGAAGGCATCATGGGAACCCATTCTGGGTTACTCGTCAGAACTACTCACACTACCGAGGGGTTGGTTTGGTTTTGTATTCAAATCTCCTGAAGACTCCACCAGGATTCTGGTAAGCTTCTGGGTTTTCACAGACGGCAGCCTTATTCTCAAATGTTGGAGGCTTAAATTCGACCCGGCTATAGAATATTTTAGCTTTAGGCACCTGTGGGTGTTGTTACCAGGACTGCCTTTACAGTTGTGGAACCATAAAGCCATGGAGGCTATTGGGATTGTGTTGGGGTGCTTTATAAATATTGATGAAGAAGCTTTACAGTCGAGTGCAGACGTATGGAAAAAATACTTGTTGAGATTGATGTTCATGGTGGGCTTCTAGACACACTTGAGATAGACTAGCGTGGCATGGTGATAACTCAAAGGTTGGACTACCTCGGGGTTTTGTTTCGATGCTCTTGTTCTCGAAAGACAAGTCATCTAAAGAAGGATTTTCGGCTCCCTTTAGTGGTTCATTCCAACAAGCCACATTCGGATGACACAGTTTCAAATGGTTATTCACAGGAGGTGGAGACATTGGAGCGGGTTAAATGCCCAGGAGCTCAAGATTTGGACTGCTCTCCTTCTACAACCACTACCTTTGTTGGTAATTTATGTCATTACATACCCTCTCTCTATTTCTCTTTGTCTGCTTGGGAAAGAGATCACCTAGATTCCTTCTTTCAAGTGATAACTAATGAAACTGGGGTGCCTGAAAAATCTGAGTTGAGGGACATTGAGTCTGGGGGGAACCTTATACCTATTGAGTCGAGGGAGTCTCCACAGGTTTCAAAATTTGTTGAGTGTCCGACTTATCCCCCTTTGGATGAATCTCCACATAAGACAAGCTCTGATCAACCACTTTATTTGCTGTCAAAAGACTCTCCTCTGCTTCCGAGTTATGGGGAGCCTCCTTTAAGTGAACACTCTCTGGATAAGATGCTTACTGATCTTGTTCCAACTTTTAGGGAGGTTAACAGTCTGGTTAATCTTCTGATTTTTTTAAGAAGATATGAGGTGGATGTTGGGGAACCGAGTACTGTGGAACCTGTTCCATTTTCAGAGGCTTCAAATGGCAAGACACTTGCATGGTCTCGGGGATTGGGTCTGGAACTTTCACCTGTAAAGACTAGAAGCGCTCGTAAAAAAGAGGGTTCTACCCAGTCCAACCCATCAACTTCTTCTCTTTCTACTATCGACCAGGGAGCGCTTAGAGGCATCAAAGCCCTTGCCAGTGCCAAGTCATGATCATTCTCTCCCTGAATATTAGAGGGGTAGGAGGACCCCTTAAATTGTCCTCTATGCATAGGCTCCTCACAAAGACTACACCCCATATCATTTTTCTTCAAGAGACTTTGACCAGCGATGTAAAGGAAAGGGATTTTATGTTTGTACTAAAGTCGGATTGGATGTATTGTGCCGTTAGTTCTATTGGAAACTCAGGCATTTTGTTAGTTTCATGGGATCCCCATTTTTTTGCTTTCTATCCGGTCCTTACTTGTGGCGGAATTCTTTTGACAGGTTTCAGTTTTGTTGATAGGAGGAATCTTACTATGTTGAATGTCTACGGTCCTTGCACGGATCATAAATCCTTCTGGAAAAAATGTGTGGATAAGGGACTGTTGTTACACACTGATTTAATCTTGGCCAGGGATTTAAACTTTACATTTAACTCTGAAGAGATTTGGGGCACTGTTGCCTTGTTAGATCCTTTGGCTACATTTTTTAAGGATTTATTTGCAACTACTCCACTGGTGGATGTGGCTCCATCAGAATTGGTTTCGACGTGGCGCAATGGAAGGATGGAGGAATCAAGAATTTCTAAAAGAATTGACAGATTCTTTGTGGCAGAGGATTTGATTGGGCCAGCGACGAGATACAAATCATGCTCCTATTTATTTACAGCTTGATATAGGCATTCCAAAGACTGTGCATCCTTTTAAGTTTAATTCAGTCTGGTTAAAAGATGTATCATTTACAAATTTAACCAAAGAGGTTTGGTTGGATAGACGTTTTGAGTTAATTGAAGGGCCACAAAGAAGGCTTGTTGAGAAACTAGCTCTACTGAAGCGTCGGGTAAAATTATGGTCCAAGACTAAACAAAAAAGGGATAAGGAACTACTGATAAAAGTGGAAGGCAAATTGGAATGTCTATATCACCAGAAAAAAAATTGGATCCAATCTTGATTATTTAGATTTACATTGCAAACATCTGGAGGGAGTGCGTAAAAAGCTCCTATTGGATGAAGAAGAAAGTTGGAGGCAGAAAAGTAGGGCTACTTGGATAAAGAGTGGTGATAATAACACCAAGTTCTTTCATAGATTTGCAAGCTACAGAAGAAATAAAAAATATATTTGGGAAATCATTGATGATGATGGACATTTGCACACGAGTTAGGAAGACATTAAAACATAAGTTGTCAACTATTTTAGAAATTTATTTAATGAATAGAGACAGTCAAACGTTAGAACTCAAATGGAAAAAATTTGGCTCTATCCAATGATTGTTTTGGAGGGAGAATTTATTGCTTTAGAACATGCTATAACATTAGAAGAATTATCAGATGTTCTAAAGGGTTTTGCAAAAGATAAGAGTCTCGGCCCAGATGGGCGGAAAGTTGAATTTTTCCTTTACTTTTTTGATTTGGTTGGGCTAGACTTGCTAGCTATGGTTGAGGATACTAGATGTCGAGGTGAAGTCTGTCGGTCGATCAACTCAACATTTCTTACACTTACTCCTAAATCTAATCGCCCTCTATCCTTTTCTGATTATCGCCTGATTGCTCTTTGTAATTTGTGTTATAAGATTGTAACAAAGATCATCGCAAAGAGGATAAGACCCATCCTCTCTCGTTCTCTGTTAGAAGAACAGTTGGGTTTTCTAAAGGGGTGTCAGATTCTAGATGCCATAGGTACAGCACAGGAGTGCCTTCATAGCATCAAGTCTAAGAGACTTCGGGCTATCATATTGAAGTTGGACCTAAAAAAAGTGTATGATTGTACGAATTGGGATTACTTAAGATTGATGTTGATACATTGTGGTTTTGGTCATCTTATGAAAAAATGGATTATGTGCTATGTGACCTCAGCATCACTGGCCATTTTGATTAATGGAGAAGCTACAAAATTCATCAACAGTGGGAGAGGTATTCGTCAGGGGTGCCCATTATCTCCTCTTTTATTTATCTTAGTGATGGAAGGCTTGAGTCTCTCACTAAAAAAGAGTCAATCAGAAGGAAAATTAACGGGTTTAAAAGTCTCACAAATGGTAAGAATACTCCATCTCATGTTTTTCGATGATGTGATAATAATGTCAAATGCATCCATTCATGAATGGCAGGAAATTCATGCACTTTTAAATGGAGATCAACTTAAATAAGTCTATGTTTCATCATTTCGGTGTTCAACAGAATCTACTAAGTCAATTGACAACACTGTTTCATTATGGTGTTATGAGTTTATCGGTGGGTTTTAATTACTTGGGATACTATTTGAAAATTGATAGTTATAAGGTAATTGACTGGCAGTGACTTTTGAAGAAATATGAACAAAGAATATGCCATTGGTGTAATCGCTTTCTTACTCTGGGAGGAAGATTTGTTTTGATTAAGGATGTGCTAGAGAGCCAGCCAGTATATTGGTTGGCGTTAGCAAATATTCCAGGGTCTGTTTTAAACCGGATTCGCATGATGACCTTCTCTTCTCTTTGGTCACGAGCAAAATCTTCAACTTCCTATCATCTGTGTAATTGGGAAACTTTAGCTAGACCAAAGAGTTTTGATGGTTGGGAGATAAGAAACATTTATTGTTTCTCATGAGCCTTAGCTGCCAAATCACTTTGGCGAGGTTTGATGCATCCTGGGATCTAACAGCGGGTCTTGAAAGATAAGTATTTTCCTCATTTATCAGTGATTTCTTGGCTTCGCTTAGCAGAACCATTGTCTCCTTTTGGATCACAAACTTGGAAGAACTTGTTAAATGCTCTCCCTTTACTCATTCACTGGCTGGCATGGAAACCGAGGACGAGGGTCTCCATTATGATTGTCAAGGACGAAATACTCAGGATGGGGAAAATATCCTTTCTATCATTGGCTTTGATTTCTCAATTAAATGAGCAACATGTTTATTATCTCTTTCAAGCGAGAAGAGCTTTGGTTGTGGAAGTGACTTGCGCCTCATGGTTAAATAGTATAGAGATGGGACTGGTGGGCAACCTCACTATTGAATGGGAGAGGTACATACTTCTATTGATTGATGCGAAAATTGTTCTTACATATGCACTTGATGAGTGAAGGTGGACGGGAGAGGATGGAACATGCATTTTAACCACAAAGAATGTATACAATGCATTGGCAGTCGAACTATGGCAGAAAAATAATGGAGGTGTGAGGCGGAAGTTATGGAAGCCCATAAAAGATAAAACTTTTCTCTTGGCTACTCATTGAAGATAATCTGCTCACCTGGAACAACCTACTCAAGCAACGTTGGCAAGGCCCAGGACTGTGTCTACTTTGTAGAGGTAACAAGGAAACGAGTTTACACCTTTTTATTCAATGTGCATTTATTGTTTCTATTTGGAATAAAATCACCATTCATTTCAAGCTGGTCTTTGGGTGGACGAGTTCCTCCGTGTTGGAATGTTTCGATTATTGGTTGAGAAGGAACTCTGTTTACTCCTCCCTGCCAGTGTTTATTTGCTGGTATATTTGGAATGAGAGGAATTTGGCCATTTTCAAATCAAAATCTCCATCCATAGAGAATATCTTCTTTCTCTCTATTGTTGTTGTAGCAGACCACGGAACCCTGAAACTGCCAAAAACAATTAGACGCACTGGCCACATCTTGCCCAAACATATAACCGTTGGTTGGTTCGATGGTGCATCTCAAAGAAATGGGGAAAAAGGTGGAGTTGGGGGTGTTATTCAACTAGATGAGCACACAGTTTATAGATGGACCCTTAATTGTGGTAGAGGCACTAATACTAGAGTTGAACTCTTGGGCGCTTGGGCTATCCTCACCTTGGCGCACAGACTTTCTATTACTGATAGCCACATCCTAGGGGATTCCAAAGTCATTATTGATTGGCTAAATAATATTGGTTCTTTGCAGGTGATTTCTATTGACTACTGGAAAGACCGGGTAAAGGAACTCATCAAGATTTCCAAAAAGGCACTTTATGAGCGTGTTGGAGCTATAGCGTACAATCAGTGGAATGATGGCCATGAGGGACCAAGTTTTTATATTAAGTTGTACTAGCACATCTATCGTTTCTTGCAATCTTTACGTGTCTCTATGGAGGTAGTTTGGGAGTATGAAAGTAGTGTCAAAAGTATTATGTGGAAAGTCCAATTTTTTTGGATATGGCTGAGTTACTTTACTATGGACAGATTTCTTGATGTCTTAGTGGTTATTTTGTAATGTGTTTTTTCGAGTTTTGTATCTTTGGACTATATGATGGAGGAAAGTTAAGGCATGGCCTTTGAATGTAATGGAACTTGTCCACTTTGTAAACTGATTATATTTCTAATATAATGCACAATTTTCTTGCGGAAAAAGAAAAAGGATATGTACACCTACATAAACTAAGTAATGAAATTGAAATTGAAATGAAAATCAATAATTTTCTGACTACCACTTTTTTAAAGATGGTCCATTATCATTACTATTTCAAAATTCATGATATTCTTACATTTTAAATATGTAACCAGGCAAAACGATCATTATTTTTACGAGGCTAGATAAATCACCAACCAAAAATTCAATAAAAAACAAATTAATCATATACCTAATAAAATAAATTAGAAATGATAATTTAAAATTTAATAAAAATAAAAATCATAAGTTACAATTTAATTAAAAAAAATGAACAAGTAAATGGAGGATAGTAATATAGGAGTTATAATAATATAGAATAAAATAGTTATTAACTATTAATTTAGAGTTATTTAAACTATGTTATTTAAAAAACTATTTCTTCTTCTTCTAATGATTAATGATAGTATTTGGTAGTGTTGCACTCAAGAGTATTTGTCTTAGTTAAATATGAAATATTGTATATTAAAGTGTATTTTTTTTATATGGTTTATTTTCATAATTTATTTAATTTAAT